>JAQZBX010045566.1:0-21007 GCA_029593785.1 Cabassous unicinctus | reverse complement strand
GAGTAAGTGAATCCAGGGAAAGATCTTTGGTGGTATAAATTGAAGAGAGTTGATAATAGGACTTGAGATTTGATAATGACAGCAGAAACTCCATAAGAAAATAAAGTTAAAATACAGACCTTTTTTTGTGAAGGTCTGCAAAAAGTCCAGTAACAATCTGCAAGACTTTTTCAGTCACTTTTGCAATAGAAATCTAATTCATTAATCCTTTCCTTAAATAACTAGCCTGTGGCCTAATAACATTGGCACCTATTTTAATTATAAATCCTGAATGCGTTTCCTCTTTTAATTACACTCTTTAAATCCCCACTTGGAGTTGAATATCTGCAAATTAACTTTGAGAATACAAAATTTGAAGTCAGAGTCCATTGGGAGACAATTCACCCACACATTTTTCTTCTAAAAACTATTTGATTAAAAAAAAAAATGAAGTTTGGAATTTATATGAAAAAAATTGGTTATAGATTTTTTTGTTTGTCTGTGTTGGTAAAAGGAGTAGCCATTAAAAGCTCTCTCTTGTCTCTCATTCTACCCACTGGCGTCTCTTCCATTCTCCTGTACTGATTCGTTCCTGTCTTCCTGGGCCCTGAATGTGGATGACACTACGGCTCAATCCTCTGACTTCAACTTTTCTCTATCTTCCTCCATCCGTAGCTGAATACAACCAGTGCCATGATTTTAAATCTCTACGCTGATATCTCCCAATTTAATACCTGAAGCCCCAACCACTTTCCTGAATTCCAAACTTTATATGCAGCCTACCCACTGACTCTCCACCTGATTGTCCACTAGGGATTTCATACTTAACTCGCTCAGCCTCTGCCTCAAGCAGTAGTTACCACCTCAATAAATGAAAACTTTTCCTACCAGTTTCTCAGGCCAATCACCTGTAATCATCCTTGACTCCTTTCTTTTATATCTCACACCCAAAACATCATCAGCAAATGCTGTTAGCTCAACCTTCGCAAGATACCCAGGATTTGACCACTGTCCACTCCTTCTACCACTACCACTCCAACTGTCGTCATCTCTGTTAAAGGTTGAATTGCATCACCCCCAAAATATATTCAAGTCCTAATCCCTGCTCCTGTGAATGTGGCCTTATGTGGAAATAGGGTCTTTGAAGGTATGATTAGTTAAGATGAGGCTAAACTATATTAGGGTGGGCCTAGTTCCAGCAGGATTAGTGTCCATAGAGGAAAAGGAAATTTGGACTTAGACACAGACAGGCACTGGGGACAAGGCCATGTTAAGAAGGAGGAGGAGGAGGAAGATAGCGAAGAGATGCATCTACAAACCACGGAATGCCAAGGATTTCCAGCAAATCTCCAGAAGCTGGAAAAGGCAAGGAAGTCTCCTCCCCTGCAGGTTTCAGATGGAGTATGGTCCTGCAGACACCTTGATTCAGGCATATAGGCTCCAGAACTTTGAGAAATAAATTTCTGCTGCTCTAAGCCATCCAGTTTGTGGTACTTCGCTATGACAGCCCTAAGAACCTAAGACTATCTTTCACCCAGATTATTTGTGATGGCCTTCTGACTGTTCACCATACTTACACACATGCCCACCCAGTCTCTTGCTTACACATCCTTTCTCCACTTAAAACTCTGGAGGGTTCCTCATCTCATTTAGAGTAAATTCAGTCCTTACCAAGTCCTACGAGGCCCTACATGACTCAGCTCCTGAACCCCACCCTCTTTCAGTCCTCCTTCTCCTTTTTATTCCAGCCTTACTTGGCCTCCTCAGTATTTCTCAGTCCCTGCCTCAGGGCCTTTGCCCTTGCAGTTTCTTCTTGGAAGGTTGTTCCCCCAAATCTTTGCATGGCTCACTTCCCTCAAACTCCATACTGAGAGACTTCCCAAACCACTCTGAGTAAAACAGCAACCCCTCGCCCTGGTCACATTGCATCCCCTCAATCCAGTTTGATCGTCCCTCCTAGCACATTATCACCTGACATATATTTATGTGGTGACTGCAGTTATTGTCTGTCTCCCTCACAGGACTGTAAGCTCCAGGAGAGCAATAACTCCATTTGTCTTTTTACTGCTCTACCCTCTCCCACTCCCACCCCAGGCCTAGAATAGTACCTGGTATTCAGTAGGCACTCAATAAATATTTTTGAAGGAATGAAAATATAATTTTAATAACAAAATGCAGACCAGTTAGAGAAAAGTTGTTGAATTTACTAATTTAACCTGGATAAGAAGAATTAAGAATTAGCTCATATCACAGAAAATGAGCCAAATGAACACAGAAAATGACTGACTTTGTGTTCAGAGGTGAAAGAGTGGGAAGCCTTGTAGCTAGGAGATGCATAATACTCTTAACAATGGTCTTAAGAAGTGACAAACTGACCTGCAAGAAAGCATGTAGTCTATAAATGATTAACCCTGAGGTGTTAACTGCAGTGATACAACTTAAGGTACCATTTATACAGAGATATGGAACCCAAAAAGGCAGGAATTTGAGGAATTAGTTGATTTAGTAACTTCTCATACATAATGATACATCAGTTTCTTTGCTTTAGAACTTTATATTATTGAAAGTCAGGACAGAGGAAAGGCTTTGAAACACTGAAACTTGTGTTTGAATCCTGGCTCTGCCATTTACACTCTATATGGCCTTATGCCAATCACCTAACCTTGCTGATCTTGTTTCCTTATCTTGAAAATGGAGATGAAAGTTCCTCCTTGGCAAGCTGTAGTTCCCTCTGAATAATGAGAGAATACATATAAGGTGCATAGCACAGTGCCTGGCACTTAGCAAGCCTGAGATAGAAGACAGCGAAGGCTTGATCTCCATCAGCCCAGGTGGGTTCATACAGCTCTGTGATCATCAAGTGTGGCCCTGACTTTCAGTTTCCCCTAGAGATATCAGTAAGAGGCTTGAGGATAGTGTGTGGACCTCTCACCACAACAGTTAAACAAACTCAAAATTCATGTGTTATTGATGGTAAAGAAACAGTATCTTTTTCAAATATAAGTCATCCATTAGGCTATGGCAGCCTAGAGCTCTGTATGGTACAGAAGCCTCTGTGTTTTCTGCTGAGTACCAGAGGAGAGTTAGATGAAGTTCCCTTTGTGGAATTCTCTCTTCGGCCTTTCCTTAAAGGCTGGCATTCCCCATGGCTCTTTCCAATCCTCTCTTATTTTCTTGTGCTCTTTCTGAACAATCTCCTCTACTCCCATGTACATAACAAATATCTATGTAATGGTGATGGACAAATGCCTCTCCAATCCTTTCTCCCAAGCTTGCTTTCTCTCAGTCTCTCTCTCTTTCTTTCTCTCTCTAAATACACACACACACACATGTGCACACACACACGCAACCTATTGCCTACTGGATGTCACACTTAACCCTATTACAATGAATGATAATGCTATAGCAATCATATTGAGCAGTAAGCAAAATAAGTTTTAGGGGAACCCACTGAAGGAATAAACAGAGTATGTGTCAATATAATGTCAGCTTATGCAAGTAATTTTTCTAGACTTACAGCTCATTCCCCAGGTTCTTTCAGATCCTCCAAATTTGAATCGAACCAGCAGGTGCCGTGTTTGTCAGTCCCTGTCATCACACATACAGTCTCCCCCAGGCAAGCTGGCTTGTCCCCTCTTCCTATGTCCCTGCCTGCTGGCCCAGGAGAGTCTGAGCATCTGCCTAAGCAAGACTACTCAGGGATTCCCAAGTCACTATGAAAACTGAATCAAGGGAAAATAATAGCTCACTCTAATTTAATTTACGCTTTAAACATAAACTCCAGCATTCATTTTCAAGGCTGCTTCAATCAACTAATTGACAATTACAGATTAAGAAAGTCAGGTAAAACCATCTCTTAGAGCCAAACAAGATTAGACAAGATGGAGGAAAGCTCTCCTCTCACAGAAATGAGAATTATTTGAACAACGCATTCTTAACTCTTCGGTATATAAATAAAACATATCCAAATAAGATACAAGGAGAGGTGATTTTGATTTAGAAAATTCACCAAAAATTATGAGCCCCCAAAGTCTAAAATGTAGTGGGTGATAAGTGTATCTAATGAGACCACCCATTGTAACTGTAAGAAAGAGCAATGTGCAACATCCTTGAGCCAGAATTTGATTGCAAAAAATCTACTTCATACTGCATTCCTTTCCCATGGCACCCTTCCATTCCAGACGTATTGCCAGGCTCTGACAAATGAAGCCGCCTAAAAGCTTAATGTGAGCTATATGCAGTCTTGATAAAGAAATCTGAAGTACCGAAAACTTATAAATACATCTTTGTGGAAGTGCTCCCTAGATTTTAGGAAAGTAGCCCTCAATAGTGAAAAATGACTTTGAATCACATTGGCAGATTTACCTTTATTTTTCCAGCTTTACAGCCAGCAGATATTGTGGAAGGCATGTTTTTTCCATAAAAAATCTGGGACATCTCATAAAAGGCTTCAGAAAAGAAACTTAAATCTATAAGGACTTTGATCTGTAAAGGAAAGAAAAAAGTCAATGAGATTTTAAATTAAATGATTTGTTTCACTTACAAAATAAGAATTTTAAAGAAAAATAGTCAACTTTCTGAGATCCAAAATTTCTGCTTAATGTCAGTAATGTGTTACAAATTAATGTTTACTAAACACGGGTGGATGGAGATGCATGTTTCTGTGTATAAGCCAATTTACATGTGCAATGGACCAAGAAGCTAATAAACAACAGCAGGCAACTGTTCAAAAACAATGAACAAAGCTTATCAGATGTTGCCTACTTCATCAGAGGCAAGCAAATAAAATTGATAAGCATGAAAAAGTTTCTAAAAAATCAAATTTATCTTTTTGTTCCCATGGTGAACTATGCTTTAAAAAAAAACAGCAAAACACTCCTGATATTCTCTAAACCAGGAGACTAACTCTACAATGTATCAACATAGAGACAATTATTAATTTTGTCTCTAATTAGTGTCCATAATTAGTAGACACTGTCCATTTCACAGCCATATGCTTAACATTAATCAATTGATACCTATACATGGCTTCTTTTAAATATAATCCATCAAGACTTTCAATCAGAAAATATAAGAAGAAAAGCTCTTATTCAAATTCATTCATTCATTCAACACTTGTATTGAGCACCTCCTATGCACCAAGCCCTTCTTGGAGGTTACATTCCATCAGGATGTATATTTAGCTCTATTTAAGTGACACATGAAGATGTACACAGTTTGACAAGGAGTAGAAAGTATTGACAAAATGCTCTTTTCAAGAATGTGGTCAAGAAGGACTCCACTGAGGGAGAAGATCTGGAAATGATGTGAGGGAAAGAGCCATGTGAAAATCTGGGGGAAGAGCATTAAGGCTAGGAGACCACACGTACAAAGGTGATGAGACAAGAGCAGTCTTGGACGCTGGCTTGCTGCAGGAACAGCTGTGTGGTGAACGCTCAGAGAACAAGGGAAAAGGGTTAGGGTGAATAGGGAAGAACATGCAGCACCTGTGGACCAGAGGAAGGACTTTGGGTTTTAGTCTCTGTGCAATCGGAAGTTATCAAAAGTTTTGTGCAGGGAGAGCCCTAACCTAATTTATTATCTGAAAATACCTAATAGCATTTTTGTCAATACCTTCTACTAACAGATTAGAGAAGGGTTAATGTGGAAGCAGGAAGGAAAATACAAAATTAGATGAAGATATATATATATATATTAACATAGAGAGAGGAAAATCTATCCTCAACATTTCTACATATCTTACTCTTTTCCTTTGAGCACTATCTTAGAAATATCAAGAGTACATGAATTTTAAAGAAACTAAAAAGAAGGTAAGTTAAGGGGAAATAGGATGCAAAAATAACATGAAAATAAAACATAAAAGGCCAGGAGGATATTTTTAATGGGAAAGGGAAAATTACCTTTTCTACCGAGTTGCATACTTTGGTTCTTGACTAAGACACCTTGGACTCTAAGCTCCCCGGTGCCATATAATATCAAAGTAGGCATTTTGGGGAGACATGTAACCTCTTTCAGACTTCTAGATGACAATTTTGATCATTATCCCTATGAGGAAACCCTTTCCTACACTGTGCTTGGCTAGTCTTGTCTGATCTTGACCATAAGATTGCTGTACATGGACTACATCTAACTACATCAAGGCTGTCTCCTGGTTTCAACTGACCATACTAATCTGACCATTTGAAGAAGCAATGGTGATAATAATGGACATATATTTGCAGAAGTGAACAAAAATGTGAACACAAACAAGCCGGCTGGCAAAGAGAACTACCTGCAAATCAACCCTTAGCTCACACAAATACAGAACTGTCAGTACCCTTCCAAGGAACGTTTGATGTGCTGAAAGTAATAAATCTTTCAAGATGTTGGCAGTTCTAAAGTGAAACCAGACCAGCTGATCATAAAAAGGTCTTAAAGCTTTCCCTGAAAGACACTAGTGCACTATAGAAACTTAACAGCATGATCTATTCCTGTTTGATTTGTCAGAAAGCTTCATTGTTTGCTATTTCCCGACGATGACTTTTTCTCTTCCCACTCACTGACCCCAGTTTACTTCAGAAAGGTCAGGCAAACTCTGCTCACACAAGCTGTTATTCCTTTCTCTGTATGATCCATCGTTTGTCCTTTGTCATTGCTCCTGTCAAGACCCTAGTCCAGTTTTTCAGTCCTACTATGCCAGTAATATCCCATTTTCTATCTTTCTCTGCTCCCTATACCAGATACGTCAGATCATGTCATTCTCCTGATCAAAATTCTATAATTAATCCCCCCTCCCAACACAAGGCTACAGGATAGAGTCCACAGTTCTCGCTGGCTTGTAAGCTACTGTTTCTTGCCTCTTAGATGACAGACCAGACTAAACCACTAGCCCAAGGATGATTTCACATTCTCCAATTCCTGGTACGAAACAACCTCCACATTTCATGTCTCCTGAGCTTGGAATTGAAGAACCCTCCATGTCACAAGACCCTGGTATTCTCATTTTGTCTTCTGCAACCTTCCCACTCTAAAACCCCACTCCAGGCCACTGTCCTACTCTCATCCTCTAATTCAGTAATTTCTCACCTCCGTACCTTTCACACTGTTGTCTCACTGAGAATATTCTCTTTCTCCTCTGTCCTGCTCTGTTCATTCTACTTTTTTCAAGTTTAAATCTTGTCTATTTAGTGAAACCTCAAGCCTTAAAGCCATTTCTCCCTCCTTTGAACTCCTGGGTACGCATCATACCCATTCGGAAATGATCAAGCGCCAGATGCATAATTTATTGCCTTGTATGTATGCCATGTCTCTCTTCCCAGTCTTTAACTTCCTTATAAGAAAAGGCCATGGATTACATTTCATCGTATTCCTAGTTACTAACACAAGTGCTTTATATAGGAGGTACTCAGTGAATGATGTTTTAGATTTAAATCGATAAATATTTACCAAGT
The DNA here is from genome assembly GCA_029593785.1 of Cabassous unicinctus. NCBI lineage: Eukaryota > Metazoa > Chordata > Mammalia > Cingulata > Chlamyphoridae > Cabassous > Cabassous unicinctus. The sequence continues at coordinate 13,598 of JAQZBX010045566.1, read as the reverse complement.
ATCATTTAGATGAATTTCCACTAAACACTAAGGAAACTACGCATAGTAGGCGTGTGATAAAAGTCTGCCAATTGGAAAATCAATAATTACTGAACATTAATATATGAATTTGTTACTCTAAACACTATAGGGAATTTTTTAAAAATGAATAAGATACAAGCCTTCCCTCAGGAATTTTGCAGTCTCAAAGAAAGAGCTGTTTAAAAAAGAAAGAGAATTATACATGCAGTTTTTAAGGAAAAGGGGTTTTCAGAGTTCAGTAGCTCAGAGAGTATGATCCAGAAATTTTCATGACCAATAACTAATTATTTATTTCTTTATTCCAGAGTTAAAATATATTACCTTAATTGTTAGCACCAGAATGCTTCCTAGGGAAGGTACTGTCTTTACTTTGAATGATAACTCAATGGACATTTGGGGTCTGAAAACATAGGCCCAAGAGATGGGTCTGGATGGAGGCAGCAGTTCAAAGGGAAGTCTAAGGATCTGAGGAAAGAGTTGAGGGATTTCCAAAAAAAAGGTGAAGAGGGGCTAAGACAGGGGTGTACTGCAGCCCACTCACGCTGAATTGTAAGAGCCAATTTTGAACGTCTTGTCCTAACTCCACGTTCAGGGACATCCAGTTGGTATCCTGAAGTGAGTCATAGTGAGAGTATTTACACAATTGAAATTGACAGTGCTACAAATCAGGGATTTTCTGGGTTTTTTTTGACAGCCAGTTGTGAAATGTTCACCAACACATAGCTGATTTAGCCATGGAATGGGAGACATAAGAAAAACGTTAAGCTTGAACATGTCAAATATTCTATTTTAAATGGTGAGTTTTGCCTCAACTTAAATTTTCTTTTCATACCAAATTTCAGTGAAGTCACTATAGAAACAAATGCCTTGGGTGAATATGTTGTGCGTATTTATATATGAGTGAGTGGGTGCGAGAGTACGTGTAAAATATGAAATAGGGTTGAAGGAATTGAGGAGGTACAGAACAGGGAACAAATTTGCTGGATGTTTAGGTAATCTATGAACAAAACAAATTCAACAGAACTTGCAACCATAGGAAATGGGTAGAGAGAATCGGAGGTGCTGGGGTGTTCCCATCCACATGGGGCTCAAGCGAATTGGGCATAAATATTGAAAGCACAGAAACTCCGCTGACTTCTGAGTTACATAAAAGTGGCTGCCTCTCTTGTTCATTCAGCTTCCTGTGCATTGAAAGATTTTTGTATAATAGGATATACAGAAAGATTCTTAGCAAGGGATTCAGAGAACCTTCAAAAAACTGACTCCTTGCCCTCCATCAGTACGTCAGCTTCTCAGAAGTGGTGATTTCTAGGCTGACCAATGTTGGGTGAGCTTTGTCTCCAGATGTAGCTATTCCTCACTCTACTGTGACCCAAGCATAAAATGATCTAAAACTTTCCAACTTATATACTTTATATAATGGTGGCTAAGTTATTTTTATACCAATATATTTTAATACCATGTTATTATCAGCTTATTATCATTAATATTAGAATAAAAATTAATGCACGAGAATATCCATTAAAGTTTGAGAATACAAAATATCTTAAGAGTTTATAGGATACCTTGAGGATTCTTGCTTCTAGGCTTCTGACTAGGTCTTGGCAAATCCCAGAAACAAAGTATTGGTACAATGCAAGGAGAGGAAGAGCCTACAAGGAGAAAAACTTTCTTTAAAAATAAAAAAACATACTTTATCACATTAATAACCTAATCATCAAATTTAGCCAAATATTAAATGTAGGATATGTTTTGGAAAGCAGTGATTGGTTTTCCATGCAAGGAGACTGTACTGTTTGGTATAAGTGAAATGGATCTAATTTTCACATATTTTTATTTTTCTACAGTTAATCTCAAAGCTCAAGTGTTCTTGAAGTCTCATGGATATAGGTGAGGACTTGTAGCTATCAATATTTCAATTAATCTAGCCACAATAGAGAAAGGTGTTAGAGGACAGTTTTGCCAACTGTCCTCACACACCTGCCTACACAGTACCTGATCTCAACTCAAACCTGAAGCTCAGTTCCTGCAGCTGCATCTGCCCTGCCAAAGGGAGATGGAGCTAGAAAGAGGTCCCTATTATTTAAAAAAACGATTTCCCATAGCTCCACAGCTCTGGGTCCCATAGCAAATTTTATGTGCTGTAGAAGTCTCCTTAGCCATTGGGTTTCTTCTGGACAAGGTTAATGTAATCCAAAATGGAAATTTTTTATATCTTGCGGGTTCAGCTAGGGAACCTCTAATTGTAGTCAGCTGCCAGCTGCTAATAGCATTTCAAAGGATTAGAAATGGTTGTAAATGATTTCAAACATTAAAATGCATTTTCCACAATTATGCACTATAAACATAACAATACCTTTTTCTACAATTAATATGGTACAAAACAATAAGAGTTAACGATTACCTTTGAGATTGTTTCTTTTCTTCAGTGAGAAATAAAAATACATTATTTTTATTGCTGACAATTGTTCTATTATTCAGAAAACTTTCTCTATTTTTTAAGCTTAGAGTAAAACCTCTCATTTCCTTTCCAGTGCAGTGATATGTATTATATATGACCATGACTAGGCAGCTAAAGGTTACCTACGGATAGAACCACTTTCTAAATCCAGAAATGAATCCTCTTAACAAGGAGAAGCTACCATTTCATTTTTTCTAATAAACAATTTCTTGCCAAATCTGCCAAGTGTTAAAAAGCATTTGTCAACCTCTTCACTTTTATGCAAAACTTTGTAATTTTCAACTCATACCAGGGCACTTAAATGTTTTCAATATAAAGAGAGAGTTTGAATTTAGAAGAACAAATATGCCAAGAGAATAGAAAATAAACTATGAAGAAAAGGGGTAGGTATGAAAGTTTGGAGGAAAGGGAAGAGAAGCAGAAAAAAAAAGAGAAAGAATAGATGGTAAGAAGCAAAAGTAGGGAAAAGGGTTAAAAATCGAGGAAATAGCATAAAGACGGAAATTAGGAAAAATAAGGTAAAGGAGGAAAAGAAAAATGCCCAATAGTTTTGAAAATATACTGATTTTATTTTTAAAATACAATCAAGTTCAAATTATAATATCTATTGTGATTTTTTTTTTCCCCAAAGGGTAGGAGAGTTGAATTTGGGTCTTTGACTTTCTTAGGATTTTAAGAAATGTCTGTCTTTTATTCCACAGTTATAATCTGTTGTTTTCTTTGACCTCAACAGGTCAAAGATAAGAGACACAAATATTATCTTATCTCAATAAAGAAATACTCTTGTAGTTTTGGTATTGATATGAACTGAATAATTTAATGCAGTGAGCTACCTGTGTTCTAAATTCTTATGTGTGAGATCAATGACACATTCTAATCAATTTCACCAAGTCTTAACAAAAAAATAAAACAACAGAGTAAAAATGTTAAGATAGAACAAAATCAAATAGATGTTGATTTTGTATACAAACTGCAATGCAAACAATTGTGTCAAAGCAAGATTATGGTTTAATACATTTTATTTCATAGTACAAATAAGAATCATAATTATGTAAGGTTAAAAAGTTAAAGAATAAATGGCCAAAAGAATATTAGCAAAATTTGAAAAGTATAAGGTAAGTGGAGCAAAATACCATAGTGAATGAAGATTAGTTGATTTTACAGTTCACTTACTATCAGATTTTGCTTAGCAAAATGCAGTTCACGTATAACGTAATACAGACTTGCAACTACAGAACAAATGTCAGCTCTGTATCTGTCTGAGAAGAGTTCGGTGCCTGGGAGGAGCTGAGTGATTTCATACTGGGCATAACAATGTTCAGTTTTTGGATGTGGTACAGTGGTTCTAAGCAAACCCTGAAGATGAGAAAAGGTAAAGTAAAGAACTCTCAGATTAGATTTGCAACAATAGAACAACAGCCAACAAAAGTACAAGGATTGCTAGCATATGCCTACTACACTACACCCTGTAATGAATGGTACTTATTAATATTAGCCTCAGTAGAGGTTCCAAAGGCTATTCTGAATTCCTTTTTGTTGTGCCTCTTGAATTCCACGGTAGTTGGATGCTTATTATTTTCATAAGAAATTATGATTGTATTTTCTCCTGTTGAGGGTGAACTGGGCATTATTGGTAGATTCTTCATAAACATTGTCTCATTCAATCCTCATTTAACCCATATCTAGAAGGCAGGGATTACTATCTCACAAATGATATAACTGAGACTTATAAAATTATCCAAGGTCACACAGCTAATGGTGGCAGAAAGAAGATTCAAAGTCATGTCTATTTATCTCAAACATCTATGTTCTTGTTACTACACCAAGGCTATCAGTAGAAGAGAGATGACAACTTATTTCAGAAGAATTTAAGTCAGACAGAATTAAGTCTGAACTTTTAACTGTTTAATTTTAACAATATTTACTGGTTAATTTAGATGATAAAAATTATACTAGATGTTGGGGGAACAAGATGAATATACAAAACCAAATTTTATATTTAGGAGGATTTCTTATGTTATCTTAAACAATCAGCACTTCTTAATGACAAATGCATTATAAAATTATTTTAATGACTATCTCAATTAGATTGTTTATTTTTTAAAATTTTCTTTCTCTTTTTTTATTAGTGGTGTTACAGTTTTATAGAAAAATCATGCAGATAGTCCAGAGTTCCCTTATATCTCCCTCACATATACAGTTTCCCCTATTATTAACACTTTGCATTAGTGTGGTACCTTTGTTACAATTGATGAAACAATCTTATTATAAGTATACTATTAACCATAGTCCACAGTTTACATTAGGGTTCTCTCTTTGTGTTATACAATTCCGTGATTTTTTTCACTTTTTATTCTGGTAATATATCTACAACATAAAATTTACCATTTTATCTACAATTCAATGGTGTAAATTGCATTCATAATGTTATGCCACCATCACCATCATCCATTATCAAAGCTTTTCCATCACCCCAAATAGAAACTCTATACCAACAATCTGATTGCTTATTAAAGCTATCATGTATCCTAGGCTAAAAAACTATGTAGCTGCTCAAATTTTTCATTTTACAAATTTGCATTAAAATCATAAAAGAATGAACAGGTTTTTGACATGAATCCCACTAGTTCATTTTTATTTTAGGCATAGTATTCCTAAGAAATTATGTCCACATTGAGTAGACAGTTAAATATTTTTAAATCAAAATTTTAATAAAACATAAGCAGGCTACCTTCAAGAACAAGGAATATCAGAAAGTAAAGAATAAATAAAATGAGTCAGCGCCTGGTTATCATTCCCTTTGCACCCCCACCTCTTCTGCCTCTGCCCTTTGAAGCACAAGCGGAAGGTGTAAGGAACACAACAAACCTGAAAAGCCTGGCCTTACGTTCAGAGAAGACTTCCCCAAAGAACTTATCCATCCAGATTTCATAAGCTAATCAAACGCCTCTGATATACAGAACAAGGATGTTCAGCCTTCAAAGTAAACAGAACCTTTTGTAGATTGCAAAGGCCCATGGATACATCCCAGATTCTCAAAATGTCTTCTCTTTCCAAAAAAAAAAGCAAATTTTCTTCTTCGGTAAAGTCAAACCAGAAGACTGAGAATTACAGACACTCCATTCCTGGAGTCTTCAACTTATTTCTTATTTCCATTATAGGAAACATTTTACATCATGCAAACAGGCAAAACTTTTTTAGAGATGAGGTAATCCAACTCAACCACGTGGAGTTATACCTGGCTTTAGTGCTCACTAGCAACAAGAATCCAGTAGCAACAAGAGACTCGATTTCCTTCTCTGCAAACCTTCCCCTTCAGTAACCTAAAGGAGAAAACTGACTCTGCTGAATACTAAATGTGAAGGTGCCAGAGGGTTCAGCAAGCAAAGGAAAGATGAGCTTGTGATATTTAATTATAGCTCATGGTATTTTCCTACCTGTGACTTTTATGAAGAAGACAACCTACCGCTGATTGAATGAGTGGCCGTGCTAACTATAGAAAAACATACATAATCAACAAGTTACCTGAAAGAGTAATGCAGACAAAATGCAACAGTTGGTTCTCTTTTTAACATCCAGTGTCTTAATAAATCTAAGTATAAGAAAAAGAAATTGGTTGGTAGACAGTTTTCCGAAAATATTTATATATAAATTTGTGTTTAGAGACTCATGAGTTTTCCAAAATTAAAATAGTTTTTATGACTCTAAAAGAGTAACATACAAGATCTGGAACATCAAAAAATATAAAGCAGAAAATGAAACAGCACCTATAATCCAACCACATAAAGATAATTACTGATAACATTTTGGTCAATTTCCTTTCAGATTTTTTCTGTAGTAGTTATACGTATATACACACATACATGCATATTAAAACTAGAATTATGCAATATATACTATTTTAGAAACAGAATTTTCTACCTATGGACATAAAAAGCTACATTATTTTAAAGAACTTTAATATTTTATCATATATCTGTACCAGAATGTAAAAATATTAACCTCTATTTTGTTTTTTTCCAGTGTTAAGGTAAACATTGAGCACTTGTCTTATAAGTTCCATTGGATAAATCCCTAGAAGTGGAACTCTTTGGTAAAAGGGTTGCACAATTGTAAGGCTTTTGATGAGTACTGTTAATAATTCCCAACAAAGACTGAACCAATGTATTTTCTCACTAGCAGTATATTATGGAACTATTGACAACGTTAAGTCTCTCCACCAGCAACCAATGTAATGGCCCTCCATTTATGTCCCTTAGAAATGTATGAGTTTTCTTTTTAAGGGTCTTGAAACTCACATTTGCAACTATAAACCACATTACCTTCTTCCAAGTCTTGCTTAGATAGAACTAGTCCATTTCATTGTATTAATTACCATCTATCTGAGTTCAGCTTCTCTTTGTGGATATTAGAGTGTGGTATTTTGGCTCTCTGAGTGGAAGAAGCATTTCTTGGATTCAGGGCATCTACAAAGAAAGCCAGAGCCTCTGTGGAATCACATATCCTGTGGAAGTCAGACTTCCAGCTGGGTAAGGAGGAAATGACTTTCTATTGGCTAAAAATCACTAGGTAATAACTTCAGAGGCGCACGGAAGCTGAGGTGCCCTCTGGCAGGAATGCTATAACTGTTCTTTTCCAAGCTGTGAACCTTCTCAGTGTTTCTATTCTTTGCTGCCAAGCTCTACTAAGTCATAAGCTCAGACCTGTAGGGTATGTGTGTATGTGTGTGGGTATGTGTGTGTGTTTGTGTTTGTGTGTGTAAGGATGAGTTTCTTCCCAGAAGTGGGAAAAAAACCAACTTGACAGAGGTTAAAATTAATGTTTAATACTTTTAAAGTGGTAGTTTCTTACTTTCTTGCCAAAGGTGTTCATTTTCTGAAGACTTTTGTCTATTCCTGTCATTACAGATGAGAAGACAGCAATGTAATTATTAACTAGGAAAGTTTGTTTTTGTTTTTTAGTTGCCCTACAGCTCAAAATATTATGCAAGTTTTTGCTTACCATATCCTATAAGAGAACTAAAAAGCACATTGTATTAGTCAGCCAAAGGGGTGCTAATGTGAAATACCAAAAATGGGTTGGTCTTTATAAAGGGTATTTATTTGGGGTAGAAGTCCACAGATACCAGGCCATAAAGCGTTAAGTTTCTTCTCTCACCAAAGTCAATTGCCATGTGTTGGAGCAAGACAGCTGCCGACATTTGCCAGGGTTCAGGTTTCCTGGGTTCCTCTCTTCCTGGGGCTGCATTTCTCTCCAGACTTAGCTCTTCTGGTTCCTCCACAAGGTCAGCTGTAGACTATCAGGTGAACGGCTCACTTCTCTTCTCCTGGGGCCTTCTTTCCAACATCAAAACTCCATAATCAAAACTGCTTCTCAAAAACTGCTTCAACTCTGTTCTTTGCCTTGCCTTTTATATTTGATTCCCCAACCACAACGGGTGGGGCTCAATGCCCTACTGACCTGGCCCAGTCAACGCCCTAATCATAACTTAATCATGCCCAGATTAACAGATCAGTTTATAAGCATGATCCAATTATATTTTTGGAATTCATAATTATATCAAATTGCCAAACGGCCACATTCCACCCTCTGAATTCCAAAAATACATTACAATATTCAAAAAAAAAAACTTTAAATCAGTAACCATTCAAGTACAAAATCATATCATAATCAGTTTAAAGAAATACAGTTCGTCTTAGGGCAAAGTCCTGCCTGCTATAGACCTCTGAAACTTACAAAACCATTGAACTGCTTCCAATACACAAATGGAAGACAAAGGATAAACATTTTCAATACCATAAGGAGAAACTGGTATGTTAAACATGAGTCATGGATCCTCTACAGTTCAGTAAACCTGCAGGGCATCCTCCATTCGATTTCAAAATCTGAGAGTCATTCTTAAGAAGATGGTTTCTTCTCCTTGGGGCCACATGGGAACCCACCCTTTCCACAGGCTTGCCCAACAGCCATTTTCTTGGTTCCACCCTCATCAAGCATCTGGGTGTTGACCAAGTTCCAGACCTCACCCTCCAAGAGTGTTGGGGTGATTGCCACACCTTACCCAATCTTTGGGTTAGAGTCTTAGCACCCCTAGTACAGTGAGGTGAAGACAACATTCCCCCTAACCTTTGGCATACAGGTTCAATCCTCTCAGAGCGACGAGTTGACCACCTGGCCTTCCCTAACACTTGGCATGCAGGTTCAACCCTCTCAGAGCAATGGGTTGACCACCTGGCCTTCTCTAACCCATGGGGGACAGGTACAACCCTCTCAGACCTATGAGGTCTTAACCTTAACTGCCCTAATCTTTGAGGAATGTGCTCCACCCTCCCTGCACCCTGGGGTGGCAAAACTCTCCCAGAACATCAGGTGGGGACATCCACCCTCTTCAACTGCTAGGGAAAACTCACCCTCTCTGTACATATGGGTGGGGCTCCTCTCTTGGCCCAAGGAGATGTCTTAATCCCAGATCTCTGCTTCCACAGTTTTCTTCTTAAAGCTGTTTCTCCTTCAATCTCTCCTTTCCATGTCCTTTTTTGTCCAAGCTGACAGTGGTTTTGTTCATACAGCTCTCTCAAAAACTTTGTTGGTTTAGCATGCAGGAAGCAGGGGTCCAAGCCATCAAACAGTAAGACTTTCCACAAGTCTTTCCTACATAACTGCATCTTCAATTCTGATTTACAAGTTCCAGATTTAGCTAAGTCTTTAAATGGGGCACTTTCATCTGGAAACTTGATTTCCAAAAACTTGGAAGTTCTGGAATCAGTTTCTGTTTTCTTTGTGCCCAAAAGTTCAGTCTTTAGTGTATTTCTCTCATCTAGTACCTTGCTATAAGCTGCAAGGAGAAGCCAAGCCACATTCTCTGGGTTTACTTTGGAAAGTACTTCAGCTAAATGCTCAGGTTCACCATTTCCAATTTCTGTCTTCCATATAACACCAGGAGTTAATCTTGCTAAGATCTTTGCAACTTTAAAACATGGATCACCTTTCCTCCATTTTCCAATAATAGTTTCATCATTTACTTCCAAGGCATCATAAAAAGACTCCTTAGTGTCCATATTGCTATCAACAGTCTCTTCAAAGCGATCTTGGCCTTTTCCATCAAGCATTTCACAATTCCTCCAAAAAATACCCCTTACCCATTTATAAAACCGTTCCAACATTTTGGTAATTACAAAAAGCACTACCTACTTCTGGTACCAAATTCTGTATTAGTCAGCCAAAGGGGTGCTAATGTGAAATACCAAAAATGAGTTGGTCTTTATAAAGGGTATTTATTTGGGGTAGAAGTCCACAGATACCAGGCCATAAAGTGTTAAGTTTCTTCTCTCACCAAAGTCCATTGCCACATGTTGGAGCAAGACAGTTGCCGACATTTGCCAGGGTTCAGGTTTCTTGGGTTCCTCTCTTCCCGGGGCTGCATTTCTCTCCAGGCTTAGCTCTTCTGGTTCCTCCACAAGGTCAGCTGTAGACTATCAGGTGAACGGCTCACTTCTCTTCTCCTGGGGCCTTCTTTCCAACATCAAAACTCCATAATCAAAACTGCTTCTCAAACACTGCTTCAACTCTGTTTTTTGCCTTGCCTTTTATATTAGATTCTCCTCCCACTAGGGGTGGGGCTCAATGCCCTACTGACCTGGCCCAGTCAACGCCTTAATCATGCCTAGATTAACAGTTCAGTTTATAAGCATGATCCAATTATATTTTTGGAATTCATAATTACATCAAATTGCCAAACGGCCACACACATGGATAGGTGAAAGAAACCTGTATGTCTATTACCTCCATGCAGTCACAATTTCTCACATTAATCAAATATTTAATATATTTGTGAGTGCTAACTATGAATAAGGCATTGTGATAGGCTTTCACATATGTTATGTGTGGTGGGTTAAATAATGGGTCCCCAAAGATAACCATATCTTAATTCCCAGAACCTAAAAATATGTTACCCCACATGGCACAAGGGACTTTGCAGATATGATTAAGTTAAAGACCTTCAGATAGGGAGCTTATCTTGAATTATCTAGGTAGGCCCAATATAATCCAAGGAGCCTCATAAGAGGGAGGCGGGAAGGTCAGAATCAGAAGATTATGTGAGGGCAGAATCAGAGGTCACTGGGGAGTGGATGTGGCTCAAGCAGTTGAGTGCCTGCTTTCCACATGGAAGGTCCTGGGTTCAATCCCCAGTGCCTCCTAGAAACAAACAAAAAAACAAACAACAAGAAAACAAATGAAAAAGCCAACTCAGGGGAGCCAATGTGGCTTAGTGGTTGAATGCCGGTTTCCCGCTGTTGGCCTTGAAGATGGAGGACAGAACCATGAACCAAGGAATGCTGGAAGCCTCTAGAAACTAGAAAAGGCAGGGAAACAGAGGCATCCCTAAATTCTCTGCATGAAGCATGGCCTCCTGACACCTTGACTTTAGGACTTCTGACTTCCAGAACTACAAGATAATAAATCTGTGTTGTTTTAAGCAGCCAAGTTTGTAGTAACTTGTTATAGCAGCATTAGAAAACTAATACATTACATAACATAATTCTCACCACCTCAGTCTACAACAAGGACACTGAGGTTAGAGAGATTGAGTAACTTGCCAAGGGCACAAGTGAGTAGGCGGCTCTTGAATCAGGCTCAAGTGTGCCTGCCTCCACACTGTTAATCTCACTCCCATACCAACTGCTCATTCATTCATACATTTGTTCAGCAAATAGTTATTGAATGCCGACTCTACGCTAGGCACGTGGGATATGCCAGTGAACAAAGCAAAGACCTGTATCCACGTGGGGCTCACATTCAGGAGGGTTGGAGGTATTATAGGAAGGGGAGACATCTGTAGACAATAAATATCATAAATAAATAAACTGCATAACCCTGTGTTCATGTCTTTATGATATGGACATAACTGCCCAAGTATCCAGTGTCTGTTAGGCACCTTGCACTCTTCATAGTGCAAGGAGGGGTGGGGGTCCCACAAAGAGAAGCTACTATGTTATTATGCATGTCATTCCATCGTCACACTCACTGTGCTATCTTTGCTGATATAACTGCTCCTTGCAAACATCCCCAAATGCCAACTTTAGACAGAAATTCCTCACTGTAGTCTTTGGAACCTGGAGGTGAGTAACTGTCACCGGTATTAGTGAGGGATGTGCCAAACTCCTTCCATGTATGTAGAGCATCTGATTTTCTGAATACGTCATCAAGAGCTTGACACCAACACTTAAAAGCAGCCCTAAAACAGAAACACAGCACCATGCAGTATGCTTTATGAGCCCTGTGTTATTACATCTCCCTCCCAAAAGGGAAAGCAAATACACACAAGGAATATTTTAATTAAACATTAGAGAATAAATTAATACTCTTCATTTCTCATAAAAATTTCTCTTAGCATTTGATGAATAAAATGAAGCAATGTAGTGCTACTGAATAACTAAAATTTATGAACGAATACATTTTCACCATAATTACAATTTTTTCAAACAAAAACAAGTTTAACCTTGTTCTACCAACTCCTGAAAGTCTACCTTTTCTTTTGTGCGAAGACAAGCAGACTTCCAAGTTCATGCAATGCCTGAACTTTGAGACTTCTTTGATTGCTGGCTTGGAGAACATCTGTATTTTTCATCAAGTACAAGAACAAATGTCAGTTCCTGAAAAATATTCCCTTTATATTTGCAAGAATATTTTAAACTGCATTATTCCATAACTGTATAGGTTGCAATAAGCAAACTGCAAGCTGATAGTGCCTGCAAATGTCCCACAATATATATAGACAGAGAGAGAGCAAACGATGTTCTGTGAGAACCCTGAGAAGTGAGAGATTGTGATTAATGGCTAATAAACAAGGAGGCTTCAGGAGAGAATGAAATGAGTCAAGTAGGTAGAGATGGTGGAGAATTCAGAGAAGGCATGAAAGGGTGAGAGGGCTGAGTATAAATGGGAATGCTGAGGGTGGCTGGAGGATGGTTTAGTTGAGAGGGTAACCTGGGAGATAAGTCTGAAGGGGGAGGCAGTGGTCAGATTACAGAGGCCTCTGCATGCCACTTGGAGAAATGTGGACGTCATCAGATAGCAGATGGGAAACACTGAAGGGTTTGTTTTTGAGCAGGGGGGTGAGGAGGTCAGAGCGTATCAGATTTCTCCTTTTATCCCAACACAGAAAAGCATATCTTTAATATTTCCTGAATCTATTTTGGGGTTCTAATAAATGCATGCACTTGGGAACGTGTAACCAAAAACTCCAACCGACATGGCGGTGGTTTTTAATGAAGGCAGTGCTATCTCCTAGAAGGTATTTTAGAAATCTGAAAAAGGGCTTTGTTGGTTTTCACAATGGGTCTCTCCTGGTGTGTCATACTGGATAGCCTGTGAAGAAGGTGAGAAATCTGGTTATAATTATCTGAGAGGCATCTAACTCTGTTTTATAGCTAAAAGGGGGGTGGGTGGTTTTGTGTTTCTTTTTAAAAGTCCTGAATTTTCCAAAAATGCAATCACTGTAGTACTTTGTTTTGTTCAGTGTTTACCAAGAGTGATTTAGTACTTTAGAAAATCATGTCATCAGATTCAGTGATGCGGATAGTAGTCGAGTCACTGGTTCAACACACCTGCATCTCCAGCTGTCACATTCATGTGGTCCTTGGAAGCATCTGATCACTTCACTATACTTTCTAGTGCCTGTGTATTTACAGCCTATCATAGAGATCCTTTTATTACAAACTGGTTTTGTTTTAGTTCTCCTTTATTTTGTATTTAGAGCTCTACATTGATTTTTTTTTGAAACAATGTTGCATAGGAAGGGTAAAATAAGCATAAATTTTAATTCAGGTAGTAAAGGGAAAATCACAAAATATCTGTTTTTTAAAAAGGGGGCAAATTGGGTCTGCAATAGTGGTTGAATATATACTACAGAATCGGTAGAAAAGCCAAATCAATCAGGAAGACAAGGAAAATGGAATTAACTGGGACAGGGCAAAGAGAGTGACAGTATGATAGTGGCTACATCCCCTCAAAAGGCTCACAGTTACCTTTAGAGGGGCATGGCCTGGAATCTAGCAATGGTGACTGCCAGGCTGGGAAAGTGAATGGCAGAAGGAGGCTGGAAGCATCTCCACAC
>JAQZBX010045565.1:5115-21106 GCA_029593785.1 Cabassous unicinctus | reverse complement strand
TTGTTATAGTTGGTTCACATATATTGCTCATGTATTTAAAGATTGTTTTCATATTTTTAAGTGTTCTTTATATATTCTCGATGCAAGTTTCTCATATGATTCAAATATTTTCTCCCAGTCTGTGGTTTGTATTTTCTTTCATTTGTTATGCCTGAGAATCTTTCTACCTGTCCTCCCCCAGGTATTCCCATGGCCCCATCTCTCACATCATCCATGTGTCTGCTAAATATCACCTTTTCAGAGAAAGAGAAGACCGCCTTGAGTAAAATATCTTATGCAGCATAACTCACCATCACTCGCCATCCCCTTACCTTGCTTTCTTCTCTGCGCTCTTATCACGACCTGGCATTCTATGGTGTTTTATGTGTTTGTTGCCTGACTCCACTAGAATTTCACTTCTATGAAGGCACTAACTTTGCTTTGTTCACTTCTGTACACCTAGTGCCTAGAGAAATGCCTGGCACATAAATATTTCCACTGAATGTTTGTGGAATGAATGAAGTGCTTTTGCATCAGTTACCCCACTGAATTCCCAAACCACCCAGTGAGGTAAGAAGTATTCTTACCCCATCTGATAGATGAAGAAACCGACTCAGAGAAGTGACTTGCCCAAAGTCAGGCACAGTGTTAGAATCCAAACTTGACGTCTGACTCCATCCCTTAACCTCTTCACTATGCTACTTTCAAAGCATGACTTTCATTGATAAAGGGCCAACTGGTTTTGGAAGGCAGGCAGAGGTGGAAGTTAAAGTGATCCTTTTTGTAAAGCACACCAGAATCCTTTTAAAGACAGGGAGGTTTTCTGGCCAGCCTTGTTTGTGGACCCATCTTTCTGTGAGTTCTTGCCAAAGCAGACAGGCCACACGTGCCAGAAGCCGGGAGATGAGTGACGTGCTTCAGTACTGGTCAAGGTGGACCTTATGAAGATGCAGAATGAGTGGCTGCCTTCAGTTTTTCAACATATTCACTGGTCCTTGGGCCCAGAAATTGCTTCCCCAGTGGCTTGTTCTTGATTCTTGAATTTCTACCCTTAGAACCAGGGTCATAGAATTTCAAATTTGGAAGGAAGGGTCAAGACCATGAGTGCAGAGGCAGGACCTCCACAGCACAGAGATTACAGAGGACTTTCATACATCGTTGCGATTAATCCCCACAGCCACCCTCTGTGCGAGGTACCACCCACCTCCTCAGCATGAAGGAACCAAGACTCAGACAGGGTAAGTGACTCACCCAAGGTCACACAGCCGCTGAGCAGGTTTCAATACCAGGCTGCAAAACCTCGTTTTCTGATCGCAGATTCTCTCTAACTATGCTACTAGACGTAATCTGTAGAACTAAACATCCTGGGATTTGCTAACCAGATTAAGAAAGGCTCACTCGCAAGAACATCTTAGAGTCCACTTACGCTTTGTGAGTTTGTGGAAGTTAAAGAGAGGCAGCCCCGTGTAATAATAATCATCAACATTTATGGCATGTTTACTCAGGCATGGTGCTAAGCCCTTTAGGTGTTTTAAATCAACTGCTTTGAACAATAACCGTGTGAGGTAAATTCTATTATAAATGAGGAAACCAAGGCGAAGAGAAGTTAAGTCGCTTGCCCTGAGTCACACATTTGGCACAGCACAGAGTGGCAGGGCCGGGATTTGAACCCAGGCAACCTGGGCTCCAGAGCCCATGTTCTGAAGGATTTAGTAAGTTAGTTATCCTTATTCCTTTCTTCCAAACGAAGAAGCTGAGACACAGACTTGTCCACCATCCCACAGTCAGCGAGTGGAGTGGATCAGAATTCCGAGTGCTTTCCAATTCCTCACAAACTGAATCCCTGGAACTCACAAGTTCTGAAAATCATTAATTGGACAAAGGAAAGCACCCGCCTATGGGAGTAAGAGCAAAAGTCTGTTATACATGTAATAGGTTTGGGGGTGACATCTGATACAGGAGTTTGGGCCACTTGAAGGACGAGGGGAGATGGTAAAATTGAGCCAGAATCTTGGAAAGAACTAGGAAGAGGAGAAAGTACAAACTACAGAGCTTTGAAGACCACCCCTCACCTCCTCTTATACCCTCTCCCCTCTCCTCTGACTGCCCATAGAGAGGTAATGTACCTCAGGGCTAAGCAACTCGGAAATGGCAAAGGCAAAAGTCAGGGTTCATTTAGGTCTCCCAACTCCGGAATCCATGCTCTTCTTTTTTAGTTTCAACAGATATTTTTGAAGCACCTATCATGTACCAGGTGTTGACAATCCTGGGATAAAGGACACAGCAGACTGCCACTGGATCTCGCAGTCAGGGAGAAATAGGTATGTAAGTGCATCCTTAGAGCAGGGTGGTGAGGGCTGCTGGGGCAGAGTAATGAGCATGTCTTTGTTTTTAGGAGGTACCGGGGATTGACACCAGGATCTCTTTTATGGAAGGCAGGCGCTCAACCACTGAGCTACATCCTCTCCCCAAGCATATTCTTTTGTCTCCTGGTATCACCCCCTTTCCTAAGCAGATTGTTGGGCCTGTGTTCTCTGAGGAAGAAGTATGACAGATTAGAAGGAAAAAACCCTGTCAGTCTCTTCCTCTCCTGTTTCACAGTTTTAAACTCTCAAAGCTCCCTCAGGGGAACTTAGAGGAGGTGGGGGACAGACAAATGTTTGGAAGAAGGGGGTGGGGAGAGGTTCTCCTTCCAGATGAGGAAATGATTCCCAGGTGCTGGGGCAAGGCATGAAGACAAGGAGTTAACGAGACAGAGAGGGGTATGGGCCAGAGAACAGGAGAGTTCACCCACAAACAGAGCCGCAGGACAGTGGCAAGAGCCCAGAGCAGGAGTGTTGACCAACGCAGACAGAGCCAGAGGCAGCCTGGCAGAGATTCCTGGGGCTCCAGCATGGGGTGGGCGTGGCCAAGGCGACTCCTGGACTTGAAGGGGCCTTGAAGAGAAAACCAGCAATGTCTCTATGGCAACCTGTGATAGCAAATACCCAGAGAACAGCATTGTGACCCCTCAACATCCTGACACTACATAGTGTAGAACTTAGATACAACTCTGGAAAAGAGGAAGTGTCAAGCTGACTGAGATCGAGTCAGAGTGGGGGTCCAAAATAAAAACCATGAAGAGAGAGTGAAAAATAAGGAAAGCTATTTCTGGCATGCCTGGAATCCATACTTGCTATGTTGTAAGAGTGGCAAACCAAGGTGCTATGAGCTAGTATTTTCCAGGGAAACAGCCAGGTAGGGCATCCTTGGTTGAGGGAGCATGGCCTCTATACTGGACATCAGTGGGCTGGAAGTCAGAGCACATGAGGTGGTGGAGGTGAGAGTCCAGAGAGGTCAGCCAGGTTTTGAGGGACCTTACAAACAACACTGGTTGACTGGATTTTAGCTTGAAGACAATGGTAGGCTTTTTAATCAGGGAAGCTGCAGGATTAGTTTTGAGTTTTAAAAGATCTCTTTGGGAGCAATGTAAATGGTGGTGGCTTGGATAAGAAAGAGAAAGGGAAAGTGGTAAAAATGGCAAAGAACTGAAAAAGACAGGGGCAGAGTTAATGGAATGAAAGAAAGACAGATTCAATACTAGCACCCACTGGTTGAACCTTGGGAGTGTTGTGGGATTGAATCCCACAAAAGGCATGTCTGTGTATGTGAACCCATTTGTAAATAGGACTTTTGAAGATGTTATTAGTTAAGGTGTGCCCAGACTGAATGAAGGTTGGCCTTAATTCAATAAGGCTGAGATCCTTAAAAGCAAAGAAAATTGGACCCAGAAAGAAGAAGCCCCAGGAGAAGCAAGAAGCTGGAATAAGGGACTCTGAAAGAGAAAATAGAAGATGCCGCCACGTGCATTGCCTTGTGATGGAAAAGCCAAGGAATATGAGAGTGCTGGGCAGCCAGAAGATACCAACCCCAGGAGGAAGTAAGCCTTCTAGCTTCTGAAACTGTGAGCTAATACATTCCCGTGTTTTAAGCCAATGCATTGTATGGTATTTGTTTTAGCAGGCAGGAAACTAAAACAGGGGATTAGGCAGAGGGGAGTCAAGTATAATGTCCAGGTTTTTTACTTGGGTAGCTGAGTACATCATGGTGCTATTAACAGAGATAGAAACACAGGAGGAGAGGCACTTTGGAGGAGAAGACGATGAGTTTAGCTGTGTATATGATGAATTTGACATTTACTTAGCATGCTTTTGGCTGCAGGTAACAACAACAACAACAAAACCCATGTAAACAACAAAGAAATGATTTATTGAGCATAACTGGAGGCTCCAGTCCCAGACAAGGTACAATCAGCTGGGCATCAAGGAGCTGGTTCTACCCTTCTCTTACTGACTTCAACCTAAGGTTGGTTCTCCTCATGGATGCAGATGGTTGTCATTATTCCAATATTGCAAGACACAGCTACATCTAGAGGAAGGAAAGGAACTGTTTTTCATGTGTCTATAGGAAGGAGAAAGACCTTTCCCAGACCTCCCCAGCAATATCATGTCTTATTGGCAGAATTGGGAGGTGTGCCCACTTTTTAAGCAGTCACTGACTTTGATTATTATCTTGGATGGAATGGTGTTTGGGGAGTCCATGGACATTTCCAGGGCACATGCAAATGGAGATATTTTGGAAGCAGTTGACAACAAGGACCAGAGGACAGACTTTGGCTGGCCATATCATAGAGGCACTAACTGAGAGCAAGACTGTGGATGAGTCTGTGCAGGGAGAGGGGCAGAGAGAAGAAAAAGGAGCCAAACACAGAACTCCCGTGATCACCTCTATTGAAGGGGCTACTTGAGAAAGAGAAATTATAAAGTAATAACTTGACTCTGTATTCAAACAGACCTAGACTGGAATTCCTGACCTAGCTACTTATTAGCTCTGTGACCTTGGGTGAGGATCGCTTAATCACTCAGAGCCTTAGTTTCCTTATCTGTAAAATGGAACTTGTAAGTCCTACTTCCCAGGGTTGCTGTGAAAAGTTGATAAGAAAATGCATACAAAGCCTTGGCACATTGTCAGTCCACAGTAACTGCTCCATAGCTGGTGACAAAAAAAGAGAAACAGCCTTTGAAAGAATCCAGGGAGGAGTAACTGGGAAAGCTGGAGGATAACCCCGGGATGGGATGGTGCCCTTGAAGTCCTGGGGGTCAGAGAATTTCAAGGACAGAGTGGGCAATTAAGTCATCTGCTGAAGAGACGCCAGGTCAGAAGAGGATGGAAAAGTGCCCTTTGGATTGAGCAGTTAGAAGGTCACTGGTACCCTTGACGAGAGCACTTGTAGTGGAGTGCCAGGGTCAGCAGTCAAGAATGGAATTCAAGTCGCCTGGCTGCCAACCTCGGCCTTTTCACTACTCCAGGATCTGCTCTATTTTGAAACTAACTGTTTAAATCTTGCCTCAAAAATATTCGTTTGGAGAGCAGTAAACAGTAGGATTCCACAGTCTGAATGAGACGGCTTTCTTTTCATTATTTTAAAAGTGTTTTGTGGCTAAAGCAGAGGTGGTTGTTTCTATTAAAAATATATGACACCTTTTTGGAAGATCCGTTCTTTACATTATCATGTTATCATGCTATGTGGTTCTTTTTTTATATAAAGCACATTTTGCAAAATTTAAAGTAAGCAGACAACAAAAGCATATAAAATCCAAACAACATATGTGCTTTGCATTAAATTTAAAAAGTTCAGACCCTTTAACTCTGAACGTTTTGAGGCAAAGTTTGGGACTAGGAAAACCCTAGAAGAACCATGCAATTTGGCAAATCCTTCTTTAATAAATGATAGCAGTTGCTTTTGAGACTGATTTGGTCATACGGATCATTTTTGTCAGGGCTGCCATTAAAAGCTTAATATTTTTCCCATTGCAAAATGTCTGAGTAATCCAAAAGTGGGCAGAGGCTAAGCATGGTCAATTCCATGGCCTCCCTCCTGCTACCCACCTCCCCCTCCTGGCTCTCTCAACTCCCAAGTGAATGATCCCTCATCCCTAGCAACAACTGCAGCTGCTACTGTTTCTTGACTCTGGCGAGGAAAGTGGGCTTGTGGCCAAGTCTACTGTCCAGGCCTCCCTACGGAGCCCTGGGTAAGGAAGATGCTAGAAGAGAGCACGGCACACTCTCCCACCGTCAGTGACCCCAGTTCACCTCTGCTGAACATCTGGATTGCAGCACACGGGGTTCAAAGGTCCAGTGTGTGTATCTGCACCTGGCCTCGCTGTTTAAATGGAGCTGACCTCAAACAAAACATGGGGCCGCCACACTCTTACTTAAGCGGAGGTTGAATGCCAGATATAAATATTAACTTCAGCATCTTCTCCCGACAGGCGTTTGTGACCTAAAGGATGCACATTAGCCATCCACTGTGCACAAAAAGCTGTCCCACTCTTCCTGATTTCCTTTCGGATGACTGTTTTTAATGTTTCCTTTAATAATATCGTGACTGCCTTCTGCCTGGGAGCCCACTGTAGCCTCTTGCATTTCAACTCATCACTGGTGGGCAAACTGCAGAGGTGGTATTTCTCAGCCCTGGGGGAGGGGTGTAAGTTAGCACCATATGTTATCAACACCTCTCAGAATTCAGTGCCAGGGCTGGGAGCATCAGGCAAGAGGGAGGCACAATGGCACTCAGAAATGGAAGTGGGCTCTCCTGTCCTCAGCAGCACTGAGTGATTTCTCCTCTCTGAAGTCAGCTAATACAGGTGAGCGTCTGTGCAGCAGGTGTGGCTGAGAGCAGCCAGAGGCTGAATAGGTGTCAGGGCATGGCGAGAAGTTAGACAATGAGATTCCTGGGCTCTGGACTGGACTTGGTTATTCTGTTTCTAGAGAGAAGGCTAAAGGTAAAGGACATGACTTAATTCCACAAACATTTATTAACAAAGTGTCTTGATTGTAATGATTATCCAATGTAATAAGTGCTGGGGCACGGGGTCTTGTGCAAAATGTGGGGTAAAGAGAAGACCCTAACCTTAACGAGAATACTTAGTAAAAGTTTCACAAAGAAAGTAGTGTCTTCTGAATGGTATCTTGCAATCATTCCTTCATGCAACAAATCTTTATTGAGTACCTACTATGTGCCAGTATTGTGCTGGGCAATAAGGATACAACGGTGAAGATGACAGACAAGGCCACTCCATCATGGAGCTCACTCTTCCGTGAGGCTGGACTGTGTGCCTGTGGGGTGCCACGCCCTGGGAGACACCCTCCTGGAGATGACAGTCTGCTGAAGCAGGCGCGACAATCAGACAAGTAACTTCAAAAACATGCGGTGGGTGTTGGGATCAGGGAAGAGCAGGAAGATATGGGATGATAAGAAGGATATTTGCCTAGTCACGTGGTTCTCAGTCGGGGGCAATGTTGCCCCCAGAGGACGTTGGCAATGTCTGGAGACATAACTGGGGCCAGGAGGGCAGGGTGCTGCTGGCATCTGGCGGGCAGAGACCAGGATGCTGCTAAACACCCCGCAATGCACGAGACAGCCCAAAATCCAGCCGTAAATGTCAATAATGTCGAAGGTGAGAAACCCTGGTCTAGTCCTAGGGTGGAAGAAGGCTTTTGGGATGAAGTGCAGTTTTATTTGAATCCTGGAGGATAGAAGTTCAGACTGCTGGGAAGAGAGGTCTAGCATCTAATTGGAGGAAAGAGTGGATGGAAAGAGGAGTTCAGGGGAGCTCAAGCTGAGGATGGAGGGAAGGTGGAGAGGAGAGGACAGGAGATGAAACACAAAACCAGTCTGTGACTAAAGGGGCTTCTATGCCCTGTTATGAAGTGTGGATTTTATTTGGAGGGCATGATGGCCGGTACAGTCTCCCGAACCACCCCCCTCCACCCCTGTCTCACATACACACGCACCCTTGGAACTTTTAAAAGCCAGTGATAAGTTTCCATTTGTTTTTAGAAAATCCACTCTAACAGTAGTGCAGATGATTGGAGAGCGGGGAGAGATTGGAAGCAGGTGAGAGGCTTTGGCAATACAGAAGTGATTAATTGAGGCTGTGGCAGTGGACACAGAAGCTGCAACAGAATCCTGAGATATAGAGAAATTTTGATATTTGGTGACTAATTGGCTGTTAGGAGAGAAGGTATCGCTTTAGGATGACTCTGAGGTTTCGCTGAGGGCTCGTGAGAGTGGTGAGATGTGATAGAACATATTGTGCAGATATAGTGGGTTCAATTTAGGAAATATGGTGTTGGAAAGTCCTGTGGGGACAGCCAATTAAACATGTCCCATTCACAGAAAGAAACGTGGATCTGAAGCTTAAGAGAGTTCTGAGCCAGAGATATGAATATGGGGATCACTAGTATCCACAAGGAGCAACCAAAATCTGAGAAGCAGAGATGGCATTCAGGGAGAGTGTCTAGTGAGAGAAGAGAAAGCCAAGGGCAGAATGCCAGGCTCATACACAGTTAAGGGGCAGAAAGAGAAGGGACCACAGAGAAGGAATTAGAGAAGTAGAAAGAAAGTGTGGTGATGCCGAGGAAGGGACTCAACGTTAAGAATAAGAAAGTGGTCGAACTATCAAACAGAGCAGAGGTTAAGCAGGATGTAAAATTAGATGAAGCCATTGGACTTGTCAATCAAGAGGCCATTGGTGACCTTTTCAAGAGCATTTCCACTGTAATGGTCAAGGTGAATTTATTTAAAGACAATTCATTACTCAAATGTAAAGGAAGAAAATGTAGAGAAAGGAACTGAGTGTCTCTATTTCTAGGCAGAATGTGAGTAGCAGTCATTTTCCAGGCTTGGCAAACAGAAAAGGAAATAGCAGAAAACCAGATTAACTAAAGCCCAAATCATAAGAATAGTTATTGTTTACTGAAAAAGAAGTCAGTCTGGAGGCAAACAGTCCCATAGTTGATTTGGCAGCTTAGCGATGTCATAAAGCATTTGAACTCTTCCTGTTTTTCTGCTCTGCCGTCTTAAGAATGCAGGCTTTTGTCATTGTGCTTATAACCTCATAGTCACAAAATGGCAGCTACAGCACCAAGTGTCACATCTTCACATGACAGTACCTAAAGCAGGAAGGAAGAGGACAGAGACCAAAATGAAGTTCACCTCACATTCTTCTCTCCTTTAATTGGAAGACTTTCCCTTACATCTCATCAGCCAGAACAAAATCACATGCTGTCCCCTAGACCAATTAACACAAAGATAAATAGTACTGCCATAAATGACTTGCATCAATCACGATTCCTTCTCTGTGGCTAGACACATGGGTGCCTAAACAAAATTGCTGTTCTGTTCACCAGGCAAAAGGCAGCCTGGAAGGTTAGGGTGGTAACCAACAGCATCTGTTAAAAGAAACCATCCTTTCTGAAGGTGAGTACAAGCTATGGGTGGGCAACAACCAGAGAGGCCTTACGTAATGGGACAAGCCCTTGGAAAGCTTTTAAAAGAATGATTGGCTTTTAAAGTTATTATAATATGCACTGTTCGAGTACCAACTTTGCACTATAATTTGATTGCTTTACGGACTCATATCACACATTCAGGAACACCAAGAGCTAAATAATAATTACAATGATGGTGGTGGTGGTAAAGCATATTTATTGAATGCTTACTATGTGCCATTATCTCAATTAATCCTCAAAACACAAGTGAGATAGGTGCTATTAATATTTCCATTTTATAGAGGAGAAAACTGAGATCTAAAGCAGTTCAAAAACCTGAGGTCTTTCAGCTAGTAGCATCAAACCTGGGGCTTTCTCACTCCAAAGTCAGTGCACATGCTGCCAATGCTCTACTAACTCCTTAGATAAAAAGAAGCCACTGTAAAGTTTTATTATACCCTGGAAGTATAAGCAATTATATATAAGAATGGAATATTTGCTGCCATGAGCATTCTCTCTTTACTAGTGTCCGGAATCCCCAGTATTTTGTTTTCTATACAACTTTGCAACTAAAGCAAATCCAATGGCAGCCCATTCCTGTTGGTTTTGCACTCTCGCTAACAGAAGCTCATGTCTTACATTGCACCTTTGAGACCTGAAGGATGAGATCTTTAAGCATGTTCACAAATTGCACAACATGGTACCCTGGTTGGAGCAGCCACATGGGGGAGGATTTGGAGACCATGATCAAATTCCAAGGACATTCACACTGAGCAAAGAAGGGGCCTCCAACCAAAATCACAAAGACTGTCTCAGGCGTTCAACAAGTTCTCAGCTGGAATTTAGGACGTGGGAAGAGCTAGTGTTTATGGGTGCCAATTATGTTCTTGGCTCTGTACTAAGCATTTTACACACATCATCTCACTGAACCTCACAATGAGGTTATAAAGAAGAAACTTATTTCCATTTTACAGATGAGAATAATGAGACTTAGAGTGGTTATGCATTTGCTTACACAGCTAGAAAGTGGCAGAGATGAGATTTGAATGTCTAGATCTGTCTGGTCTTTTTTTTTCAGTCCTGGGACTGAACCCAGGACCTTGTATGTGGGAAGCTAGTGCTCAACCACTGAGCCACATTGGCTCCCCTGAGTTGGTTTTTGTTTGTTTGTTTTGCCTGTTTGTTTATGTTTTTAGGAGGTACCGGGAACCAAACCCGGGACCTCCCATGTGGGAAGCAGGCACTCAACAGCTTTATTTTATTTATTTCTTCCCCCGCCCCCTGTTGTTTTGTGCCACTGTCTGCTCTCTGTGTGTTCTTCTCTGCTTGTCTTCTCTTTAGGCAGCACTGGGAACCGATCCTGGGACCTTCCAGAGTGGGAGAGAGGTGCTCAATCTCTTGCGCCACCTCAGCTCCCTGGTCTGTTGTGTGTCTTATTGTCTCTCCTCTGTGTCTCTTTTTGTTGCATCACCTTGCTGTGCCCGCTTTCTGCGTGGGCCAGCTCTCCTGCGCAGGCTAGCACTCCGCATGGACCAGCTCTCTGTGTGGGCCAGCTTGCCTTTCACCAGGAGGCTCTGGGAATCGAACCCTGGATCTCCTATATGGTAGACAGGAGCTGAATCGCTTGAGTCACATCTATTTTTCCCTGTCTGGTCATTTTTAACTTTTTTCTTTTACTGCCAAGGTACTCCCTTGGTGCTGCTGTACATAGAAAATCTCCATGTATTGGATGAACCTGGGTCATGGGAAGGAAGTAGAAGGAGAATCTTGAAACTCACATTCTTTCTGTTATTTTAAAATCCTATCCCAAAAATATTCCAAAATGCATATATTTCAGGATGAACATGCACATATAATTAAAATCACTTATTATCACTGGAGCACATAGTAAAGGCAATTCAACTACCTAGAAGCAAAAGTAAAGTGGTCATAAATACTATGTTACCCCTTAGTTAACACACAAGTGTCCTGTGGGTTGCTGTGGAGGAACTTTCAGGTTCCTCAGAAAGAGCTTTGAGACAAACCAGCCTTTCTTGGGTGAATATTGGCCAGCTCTAGATGTTGTCTTCACTGAGTTGTTTCATTCCCCACCATTCCCAAGACAGCAAAGATTGACCCTGTGGCTTAGACTGGGGGTGGAGGGTGGGTAGGGAGGTAGAAGACAAGTTGGGAGGTAGAAGGAGAAAATCCGACAAACATTTGAAACTGTTTCTGGGGACCAATGTCAACTCCTCTTTCCCTTGAGAATGACTTATAGAATTTGGACTCCCCTTGCCAATAAAGAGATTGGATATGTTATCCAGAAATGGCATTATCAGAAGTCATAATCAAAAATCTGCAACCATGTTATATCCATCCAAGGCTGTTTCTAGCCTTCAGGACACCCATAAGGTACCCATAGAAAGTGAATTGGAAAAAGGCCTCTCTTCCTCTGGGCAGATACAGTCTGATGCTAGGGTCCACAATTGGTAAGTGCAAGGCACAACAAAAAATGGTGGCCCTGACCTAGGTCTCGACAAAAGTTCCCAGCATGTTTTTCAGTGGTTAAAAGCAGAAAGCTGGGGAACACATTCTTACCTAGTTAAAAGCAAAAGAAGTAAAATTCTGAGAACTCTTTTCGTTGTTGATTTGTTTAAATCCTATAGCTCAGTCTGGAAAGACTCAATGAAAAGGAGTTGTAGGAAAACCTCAGAACCATGAAAGGCTCAAGGCCATGTTCAAAAAGCTTTCAAAAACTCTTAGCATAGAAAAATTTTGTTTAGTTCACAAAATTGTCTTTGACCCAGCCAATACCTCTCCTCTTAGCCTCCCCTCTCAGCCTTATTCACCACTTCTCATTGCACTGGAGACAGGAGAGCAGTGCTTCACTGGGCTGGACTGTTGATTTAGGTTTGGAATGTCCACAGTACTTTTGAGCTGTGTGATCTTGGGCAAATTGCTTAAATTCTCTGAGCTCCAGTTCTCTCCAGGGTTGTTGTAGTGGACAAATGGGATAATAACGTATAAAGCACTTCACACAATGTTTGCCCCATGAAAAATGGACAATCAATAACAGCTATTATTAACCCAAGCAGTGCTAGAAGAAAGAACTCAAGAGCAGTCAGCCCTTTTGATCCTCTTTTCTTCTTGCCTCCACACCCAGATGGCTTATGGACAGCATGTTTAGAGCTGTGAACAGTAGGTATAATTGGAAGGTATGACCAACTTTATATCTTTTTAAATTTATTGAGCATCTTTTATGTTTGAAGCTCTGGGTTAAATATGGTGAAGATGAAAAAAAGTCCCCTTTTCTTAAAGAGTTTGCAGATTGGCAAAGAAAGAGGTAGCAAAGAAGCACCTGCTATTATCAGTTGAGAAAATATTCTGGAGGTATTTATCATTCTCTCCCTGCCCCATCTTCCACCAGGAACAGCCATCCCTCCACGCATTGAGATCCCTAACTCATCCTGGGTACAGCTGATTGGACCAGAACTGACTTTATCAAGCCAATCAAATTCTCTCCTGGGAATTTAAAATTGAGTGAATTAGAATTCAGAATCAGGATGAAGTTATCCAGATGATGGTGGACATGGAACTGGATGTGATGCACTCTCAAGGCTGATGGCTTATTCAGCCTTAGGCAGAAGATTCCAGGCCAGGTGGCTCTAGAGATAGATGAGAGAAAGATGGAGGGAATAGCCTTCTTTGGTTCCTAATGGCTTTTCAGTTCCTCTGAGGATCAGCTATCCTATCTATTGGGGTTTCATGAGTTTTGTCTTTTACTTGAGCAACGAATGACCCCTGGTCATACACAAGGTTGAATGTGTGAGACTCCCTTATTGGAAATAAGAAACTGCCAAAGGCCATTCAGATATGATTCCTAGCAAAGGCCCTGTTAGTTTAGCCATTTGGTTTTAATCTAAACAGTTGTTTGGCAATTGATCCAATTTGAACAGATTCAGGAAAACAGAAATATCACCTTTTTCTCATACCACCATAATGTTTTACAAGGTTAGATCGTTACCAAGAGTACCCTGAAAAATGCATACTTCTGGGGAAATCAAATTCCAAAAGTTGCAGAGTTGTAGATAAAAGAGAAGTGTACTTACAATTTTTTAGGGTCTTTCAGGTCTGCCATCTGATTTCTTGGGGGGCTGGGGGGTATCTGCTTGCTTTCAGGTCTACTTGAAAACAAGTAGATGTGTACTTTTATCATGTCTGGTTTGAGGGAAGCTTCATGCCAGTACCACCCAGTCATGAAGAAGACAGGGACATCTATCTAACATTCCAAATGCAGTGCACTGTCCATTCAAAAGATCGTTACGAAAAAAAAAAAAAAAGTCATAAACACAATCACTTTCATCCAAGCAGCCTTTCTGAATATACTGAGCTGGGCTGGTACATTAGCTGGTACATTAGCAACATTATTTGGCTATTGCCAAAGCCTCTAAAATTTAATTCAGGGAAGTCTATGAAAGGGATATTGTATTTGTGGAATATGTATATTGGCTGTATATCAATTGGCATCTTGGGACTGCTCTGGGGCACAGAGGTCAAAGTTTAGTGATGCATGGAGTTGTCGTCCTAATGGTACATATTGATTAGTAGCCTCAAAAACAACCAGCAGACACTCAGTCTTTCTCCAGCCAGACGCCAGGCTCCCAAAAAAGGAGTGTCTTTCTCAGAGAGCCTTTAAAAACAATGCATGGAACACTCAAGCCTGAAACACAGAGAGGCACTAAGATAGTGAATGATTGCTTCAGCAGGATCAGTGGAAAATAATAAATAGCATCATGCAACATCTGCATAAGCAATGGTACCTGGTAGAAAAGTACTGAAAACCAACGAATAGCACCTATGTAAGTTTTGTTTGCTACTGTAACAAATTACCCCAAAGTTAGTGGCTGAAAATAGCATAAATTTATTATCTCACACTTCTATAGGTCCAAAATCCAGGTTGTCTCAACTGGTTTCTCTGCTCTGGGTTTCACAAGGCCAAAATCAAGGTGTCGGCATGGCGGTGTGCCTTTCTGGGGCCTCCAAGGATGAATCGCTTCCAAGCTCATTCAGGCTGTTGGCCAAATTCAGTTCCTTGTGGTTGTAGGACCAAGGTCCCCACCTCCTTGCTGGCTGTCCACTGGGGATTAGTCTTTGCTCCCAGAAGCTACCCATGTTCATTCTCATGCTTTCCATGTGCTTTCTCTCTCCCCTCCACCCCAGATCCCCCCCAACAACAAGTAGAGTCCCTCTCATACTTCAAATTTCTCCAACTCCCACTTCTGCTGAATTTCTTCTGCCTCCTGCCAGAAAATGTTATATGTATTTAAGGGCTCATGTGATTAGATTGGGCCCACCCAAATCATCCAGCATAATCTCCCTATTTTAAGATCTGTAATTTTAGTTACAACTGCAAATTCCCTTTTGCCATGTAAGGTAACATATTTCAGATCTACATTTATATATATATATACTTTTATAGCCTGAAAATCAGGTTGTAGCTGGAGCTCCCGTCGGGTCTGCATTGCAATCTGACCAACTGAGAAAAATGCATTTGATGGTGTATTAGTTATCTACTGCTGTGTAACAAATTACCCCAAAAAAACTTTAGTGGCTTAAAACAACAAATCTACATTATCCCACAATTTTTGTAAGTCAGAAATCTGGTACAGCTTAGCTGGGTAACAGTCAAGCTATTTCCTGGGGCTGCAGTCTCATCTGAAGGTTCAATGGGGGCTGGGGGGAGTGGGATCCATTTCCAAGTGTATTCACTCTTCAGTTTTGGCAGGCTTCAGAAGATGCACTTCCAAGTTCATTCATGTGGTTGTTGGCAGGCTCTGCTGCTCACCATATGGGTCTCTCTAAAGGGGGTCTGAGTGTCCTTACAGCAAAGCTGGTGATCCAAAAGAGAGATGGAGGTGGAGAGCAAGAAAGAGTGAGCACACCGAGAGAGCAAGAGAGGGGCTGAGATGGAAGCCAGTCTATTGAAAACTTAACATAAAAAGTGATGTCCCATCTCCTCTGTCAAATTCTAGTCATTAGAAGTGAGTCATTAAGTTCAGTCCACACTCAAGGGGAGGCGAATGCTAGGAGGCTGGGGTCATTGGGGCCACCTTAGAGGTTACCTACCATAGATGGAGATTGAAGGGTCCAAGCAGAAAGACTCAGGCCTTCAGTGTGCCAAGGAGCTTTTCCTAAACTGCCTTTTGTTAAGAATCTCACTCGGGAGGTTTTATTTTTAAACCAGATTCTTGGGCTTCTCCCTAGGACATGCTAAATCAGTGGGTCTTGAGTGGGGCTGGGAATCTGCTTTTTCAAACAACTGCCCAAAAGATTCCTTTTTTTTTCTTTTCTTTTTTATTAAAATATATTCACATACCATAAAATTCACTGTTTTAGTTTCCTAGGCTGCTTAAAGCAGACACTACAAAATGTGTTGGCTTAAACAATGGGAATTTATTAGCTTACAGTTTGAGGCCATGAAAATGTCCAAATCAAGGCATCATCAAAGCGATGATTTCCTCCAAAGACCGGCTGCTGGTGCTCGTTGGCGCCTCTGCCACATGGCAAGGCACAAAGCTGCATCTGCTGGTCTCTCCTTTCTCTTCCAGGTTTCATTGATTTCAAAATTTTGCTTCCATGGCCTGCCTCTCTCTCTCTCTCTCTCTCTCTCTCTCTCTCTCTCTCTCTCTCTCTCTCTCTCTCTCTCTCTCTCTCTCTC
>JAQZBX010045564.1:0-21016 GCA_029593785.1 Cabassous unicinctus | reverse complement strand
TAATAGTCAAAGTTCATGTAAATAAGCAACTATTTTAGAAATAGCTAGTTAATGTGTAGAAAATGAAGATATGGCGATCCAAGAAGAGTCCTACTAATTAGAATCTCTTGAGCTGTGTCCAGGGAAACTCTTTAATAAGAACCTTAACTGATTCTGAAAATACATTAAAAATTGACAACTAAAAGGGCAATATATGAACATAACATATTTCATTATAAAGTCATTTTTATACTGTCATGATTATCTCACAGCTGTAGTCAGCTTTTGACCACAAATCATCCTCATAGAATTTTTCATCTCTGATTTTCCTGGGAGTGTAGATCAAGAGATTTAGCCTGAGCATTATTGAGATATAAAATATGGCGACAACCTTAACAATGGAGAAGGTGATCGCTTGATGCAGATTCATAAATATCCAGGGCATGAAGAGTAAGATGACATTGATGATGTGAGAGATACAGGTGTGTGTATCCATGCAGAAGAGGTTTAATAATGTTTTCAAGTCATGTATGAAGTAGTCTATGATATTGAGTCTTCAGAAGGGTAGCCAGGCTGTGAAAAAGAACAGGATGATGGCATGGACAAAACTTCCCACCAAGACCACTCCTACAAGGAGGCCACAAACTCATTGGCTCATGATGACTGTATAGTGAAAGGGTTTGCAAATGGCCATGTAGAAGTCTTAGGCCATACCATGAGCAGGATGGTCTCAGCTACACCAAAATGATGCTTGGCAGACTTGAGTAATGCATCCCTTGAAAGAGATGGTTTTCCTCACAGTCAGAGTGTCAGGTAGCATCACTGGAGTCAGGCAGGAAGAACAGTAGATATCTGAAAGGTATAAATAAGACAAGAAATAAATGAAGGATTCTAGGGCCCTGTTGGCAGTTTGCCTGCCAGGGTGACAGTTAAAATTACTGTACATGACAACATCTAGAGCTGCACATTCTGGGTCAGACCCAGGAGAATACCATCATACAGAAAACTTTTCTCATCAGTTCAGCCCAGGTTATATGTTATTGAACTGAAAAAACAAAACAAAACATTTACACATCCCCAATAGCAGCACTTTCATTTCATGAATAAAAACATAAGTTTTTACATAATGCAAAATAAACACAA
Organism: Cabassous unicinctus; assembly: GCA_029593785.1. Lineage (NCBI taxonomy): Eukaryota > Metazoa > Chordata > Mammalia > Cingulata > Chlamyphoridae > Cabassous > Cabassous unicinctus. The sequence continues at coordinate 19,894 of JAQZBX010045564.1, read as the reverse complement.
AATTATTTCAGCTGTTTCATTTTTATATTCTACAGGTGACATTACTGGTTGTGTTTTTCTTCTTTATAATTTCTGAGTTCTCTACATAAAATTTATAACTTCTAAATTAAGAAAAAGAATGTTATGCAGCAAGTTTTCAAAAGCCAATGCTTCAAAAACCAATGCATGATATGGTCAGATTTGCAAAACAGACCCTAATACCTAAGAGTGCATGTATTTACCCAAAATGCCTGTGATTATTTACTAGAGAATAAGCTGAAATAGTTATTCTGTTTTGCTTTGATTTCATTTTTAGTGAAGCTTCAGATTACATGAATGTTATATAAAAAATATAAGGGCTTCCCATATGCCCCACTCCCTCTCCCTCCCACACTTTCCCACATTAACAACATCTGTCATTAGTCTGGTACATTTGTTAAAACTGATGAACACATATTGAAGCATTGCTACTAACCATGGACTACAGCTTACAATACAGTTTACACTCTGTCTCGTACAAATTGTAGGTTATCACAAAATATATAATGGCCTGTATCCATCACTGCAATGTCATGCAGGACAACTCCAATATCCTGAAAATGCCCCCATATTACAACTATTCTTTCCTCTCCCATCCCTCAGAACCTCTGTAGGGCACTGCCTTTATATCAATGATAAGAGTTCTTCTATTGTTAGAATAATAATAAATCTATCATAGAATAATGCTTACTTTTCTTTTTAATTAATTAATTTATTTATTTATCCCCCCCTTGCTGCTTGTGTTTGCTGTGTCCATTTGCTGTTTGTTTTTTCTGTGTCTGCTTATCTCCCCCTTGCTGTGAGGTCTTGCTACATCAGCCCACCATGCCGCGCGGGCTGGCCTGCCCTCACAAGGAGGCCCCGGGAAGCGAACCCAGGGCCTCCCATATGGTAAACAGGAGCTCTATCGATTGAGCCACACCCACTTCCCAATAATGCCTCCTTTAGTCCATTGTTCATTCCCCAGTCTTGAGGATTTGGGGATGGTGGTGTCCATTTTCCTTGTCATTGAGAGGGAGCTTGGATCCTATGGGTCAGATTGATGGAACTATCTTGCTTGCAGTTGCAGACATTCTCTGTTCCTTGGAATGCACATTGTCCATCATCATTTCCTTGTTAGTTGTCCTGGGTGAGTCCAGTGAAGTGGAGTGTAGATGATGCAAGTCTCCGGAAATTCAGGGCTCAACTGGCACATGGATGGGCCAAAGATTTAAGTCTCTGGGACATATATTTATGAAGTATATTTCTAATTATAGATTCAAATAAAAAGGCAGAACAGCCATGTGTAAAGAACTTATAAATGAGTCTAACTCTGTTATACTGGAGAGCATAAATTCCAAAGTAAGGCCCACTGGCAGGTTGCAAAATTCCTGAGCATTCTGCCTTGCTTATAGGTCATCCTCAGGAGTCACGTCACACACTAGGGGGAACATAGTTTATATGCTGAGTTTGGCTTAAAGAGACGCCACATCTGAGCAACAAGGAGGCTTTCAGGAGGTAACTCTTAGGCAATATATATTTTTATGCTAAGTTTGAATTTCAAAAGAAAAAGCTCATAAGTAAAACATCAATATCAATAACCTGGCATAATGGTCTGTCTTCCTTCACTAAACATTGACTTTGCCTTCAGGGGATTCTTGCTCTCCTATTAGAGAATGTAGCAGAACTCCCCTGATGGGAATACAATATTCTTTCTATTATTTTGTGGATATCCATCCACTGAGACAATGCCTCATGAATACTTGAACATATTCATATGACTTAGAAGCCTATCTCAGGTGAACCTCTTCCATGCATCACCCCATCACTGATACCCCGCACTAGTGATGCTTCCCTGCCACTGTTGTGACACTTCTGTGATCCAAAGCCTCTCTAAAAATAGATGGAATGTAGGGCATTTTTAGGGCATTAGAATTATTCAGCATGAGATTTCAATAACAGACATCGGCCACTTCAAAAATCATCAAAACCCATAAAAGTGTACAATCCAAAATGTAAAACATAATGTAAAATATTACCTTAGTTAGTAGCAATGCTTCAGTATTTGTACATTAATTGTAATAAGTGTACCATCCACAAGTAAAATGCTGTTAATAGAGGAGAAGGGAAAAGGGGGAGGTTGTTGGGTATATGGAATCCCCTATAGTCTCTATGTGACTTTTCTGTATCCTAAAGCTTCTTTGAAAATAAAATGAAAAAAAAAAAAGACACTAAGGGAATATATGGAATAAAATGTCCCTGAACATACAAGACAACATATCTTACAGTGATAAAAGAAACAATGCCTAAAAACCTTTTATTATTTCAAAATATTTTAAAAATTTTATTTTATTGGTTATTTTTTAAATTGTTTCATTTTCTTATTAATTTTATTTGGTAATTTTTTGAAATCATTTTAATTTAAGCAATACAAAAAACTCAGGAACATACATGAGTTCTATCAGGCTCTTCACTCCCTCCACGATCTATTCCTTTTATTTTTTTTCTGCCTACAGTCATAACCACTCTTTCAAGCCTAAAATGTGGTGCTGCTACATCTGCCTTATCTCAGAGATTGTGGTGATCATCCACTACTGCATTTATCACATTGTCTCAAATACTATGGGACCTTGAAGGCAAGCAAATATCTGACTTTACTACTCTTGCAGTCTTAGTTAGTCTAGTATTCTCAATGTTGGGCAAAAGGTAAAGACTCATAAAGCTTTCCTGAAAGAAGAAGAAGAGAAAATATGCAAATGAGAAAGAAAATGGAAGAGAAAGAGAAAGGTAGAAACACATGGGAAAGTAAAGTAAGAAAATTGGGCATTAAATCCAGAGACACATTTTGCAATCCTAGATTTATCCCTTATTCACTATATACAATTAATTCCTTTTACATATTCTAATATTTGTCATCTATTAAACAAAAATAAATATACTTATATATAGGATTGTTGAGATAATTAGCATTGTTGTAAACTCTGTTATTGTTTTCTATATTATTTTACTTTTTCATAGGCATACCATAAAAAACAACAACAGAAAAACTATATTGAACATTTCGAGAGAAGCAAATTCTGAAATACAAGCCAATACAGTGAAGAGAAACAGAACAACAGGAAAAAAGAAAAAAAAAATTAATCAGATTTTTAAAAATCAACAAACTACTAAAAGAATCCTTAGCATAAAGACTCCATTATTCTTTTGCTTGCTTGCTTGATTCTGTAGAACGTTTTTGTTTATTTGTGCCATTCATTCATTTCCTCAACTCATATTCATTCTAAACTTGTCTCTTAAAATGAGATATATAACTGGTGACAAAAGAAACAAAAAGGGTAAGGATAAAGAACATAAGAACATAATGAGTATGCCGTTGAAGTTACATTGTTAGTAAATCAAATGTGGTTATTACAGTTGTTACATGGTAAAAAAAATACACACAAAAGGAAATGAGAAGTGTTTCTACATGGACACAAAAATATCAACTAAACACAAAAATAAAAGAGTAAAGGAAAAAATGAAGGACTAAAAAGGCCTAAGTCTTACAAAAGAAAACAATTGCAAAAAGTCATAATGTATTCCTGCACTGCCAGCAATTACTTTAAATGTAAAAGCATTGAATTCTCCAAACAGAAGGCAGAGATTGATAGAATGCATAAAAAACATGATGCACCTATATCCTACTTAAAAGATACTCACCTTAAATTTAAATAAACATATAGAATGAAAGTGAAAAATGGAAAAAATAATTCAATGTAAAGAGTAAGCAAATGAGAGCTGGAAGGAAATACGAATATCAGATAAAATAAATTTTTATTCAAAACATGTTACAAAAGCCAAAAAAGACACTATGGATTAATGAAAAGTTTGATTCATCAAGGTGATCTGGCACTTATAAACATATAATCACCTAATTACAAATCCTTATTATATTTGAAATAAATAATGATAGAATTGAAGGAAGAAACAGAGTACCGTCCATTAATAGAATAAGGCTTCAATATACCAGACAGAGATAAATAAGAAAATAGAGGCCTTGAAAAAGTTTATAAACCATATAGAAGTAAGAGATATATTTAGAATATTTCCCCCAAAACAGCAGAATATAAATTCTTCACAAATGCTCTTAGATCATTCTCCAAATATACTATATACTAGGTCTAAAAAACAAGGCAAAATAAATTTCAACAAATTGAAATTGTACGTATTTTTTTCTCTGGACATAAAATAATGAAACTTAAAATAAATCACATAAGAAAGCAAACACAAGTAGAAAAACAATAAAGTTTGCAAATATATGGGAATTAAACATTCTTAAACAACCAATGGGTCAAGAAGAACTCACAAGGAAAATTAGAAAATATCCTGAGACAAATGAAAATGGAAACAGACCATACCACAACTTCTGGAATACAGCAAAGACCCAGAGGGAAATTTGTACCTCTAAATGTGAACATTAACAAAAAAGAAGGATTTCAAATCAGTAACCTAACTCACATTTTTAGAAATTAGAAATAGTTCAAAAAAAATTCAAAATGAGTGGAAAGAAGGAAATAATAAAGATTAGAGTGGAGATACATTAAATAGAAAATAAACAGTAGAATCAACAGACCAAAAATTGGTTGTTTAAAATTATCTATAAAATTTATTAATATTTAGTTTGCCTGGAAAAGTAAAATAAAAAGATAAGATGCAGACAATTAAGATAAAAAATTAGATTGGGGACATTCTGTTGTACTTAAAATAAAATAAAAAATTACAAGAAAATACTAAGATCAATTTATGTCAACAAATTAGATAACTTAGATGAATGGGAAAAATTCCTGGAAAGTCACAAATTACCTAAAATGACTCAAAAAGAAACAGAAAAAATCAACAGACCTCTAACAAGTTAAGAGATTAAATCACTAATCAAAATGTCAAAACATTAATGGATTTACTCGAGAATTTTATCATTCAAAGAAGAATGAATATGAACATCCTGAAACACATCCCATAAATTGAAAATCAAACACTTCCTAAGTCATTCTACAAGGCCAGAATTACCCTAATAACAAGGCCAGGTGAATATATTATGCAAAAATAAAATTACAGACCAATATTTCTTATAATATAGCTACTAAAATCTCAATAAAATGCTAATAAACCAAATTCAGCAGCACATTGAAAGTATATATTATACTATAAGTGGGAATTGTCCCAGGAATCCAAGAGTGGATCAACATATGAAAATCAATGTAATATCCCACATTAAAAGAGAGAAGAAAAATAAATTAAAAAAAAACACACAAGATCCTCTCAATTGATGCAAAACAGGCATTTGACAAAACACAGTACACTTTCTTGATAAAACTCTCAGAATTTTGAGACTAGAAGGGAACTTTCTGATTATAAAAGCAGAAATATATGAAAACCCACAGTTGTTATCAGACTCAATAATGAAAGACTGAAAACTATACCCCCAAATATCAGGACCAAGGCAAAGATGCCTGCTTTCCCCACTGCTATTAACATGATTTTGGAAGTTCTAGCCAGAACATCCAAGCAAGAAAAAGAAACAAAAGGTATATAAACTTGAATGGAAGAAGTAAAACTATCCGTTTTCACAGATGACATGACCCTCTATAAAGAAAAACCCCAAAGAATACTCTAGAAAACTATGAGAGCTAACAAACCAATTCAGCAATGCTGTAAAGAATAAGATAAACACAAAAAAATCAGTTTGTGTTGATGCACCAGTTAATGAACATTTCAAAATGGAAACTGAGGAAAAATTTCCGATTAAAATAGCATAAAAAACAATAATATGCCTAGGTATAAATTTAACAGAAATGAAAAACTTATACATTGAAGACTGCAAAACATTTCTTAAAGAAATTAAAGAATATCTAAGTAATTGCAAAGACATCCTGATTTCATAGATTGGAAGCTTTGATATCATCAAAGTGTTAATACCACCAAAAGCAATCTACAGATTCAGTGCAATCCCTATTGAAATTCCAGCAGTCTTTTTTTTCACATAAAATGAAAACCTAATTCTCAAATTCATATGGAATGTAATGGGGCCCAAAAGAGCTGAAATTATCTTGAAAAAGAAGAAAGCTTACACTTACCAATTTAAAGACTTTTTACAAAGCATTAGTAATACAACTGCATGGTACTGGCATAAGGACAGACATATACCAACAGAACAGAATCATAAGTACAGACATAAACCATTATATCTATTTCTTCTTGATTTTCAAAAAGGTCAACAAGTCCATTTGATAGAGAAAAATAAGTTCTCCAACGCTTGTTGCTGGAACAACTGGATATCCATATGCCAAAGAATAATGTTGGATCCCTACTTTTCTCTGTATATAAAAATTAGTAAAGAACATGCAGAATGGAAGAAAATAGCTACAAATCATACATCTGGTAAGGATTCAAATCCATAATATGCAAATAGCTGCTAGAAATCAACAAGGAAAAGATAAACAACACAATTAAAACTAGTTGACCTTTTTGAATAGATATTTCTCCACAGAAGGTATACAAATGATCAATAAGTGAATGAAAGATACATCAGCATGAAAAGCCATTATGAAAATGCAAATTAAAAATACAGTGAGATGCATTTCACACCCAATGAGATGGCTATCATTAAAGAGATGGAAAATAGCAAATGTTGGTGAAGATATGGGGAAATTTGATAACTTCCTGCATTACTAATGTGAATGTAAAGTGATGCAGCTGCTGTGGAAAAGAGTTTGGCCATTTCTTACAAAGTAAGGCAGAATCATCATGTGATCCAAGAATTCCACTCCTAGGTATATACCCCAAAGTACTGAAAGCAGCACACAGATACTTCTATGCACATATTCATAGCAGCACTATTGAAAATAGACAAAAGGTAGAAAAAAACCACCTTTCCCTCAATAGATGAATGGATAAACAAAATATGGTGTTTATATATAAATGGGAAATTATCCAGTCATAAAAAGAATGCATGCTACAATATGGGCAACCTTGAAATTATGTCAAATGAAGTAAGCCAGAAGATGGGGAAAAATAGTACATGATTTTATTTATATGAACCTTCTAGAATAAGAAAAATTCATAGTAACATGAAGTAGAATACTGATTACCAGAGGCTGGGGGAGGCAGAAATAGAGAGTTATAATTTAATGGGTAAAGAATTTCTGTTTCAGTTGATTTAAATGTTCTGGAAATAAAAAATGGTAAAGATTACACATTTTTATTGTACTCAAAGTCACAGAATTGTACACTAAAATGAGTTAAATTGTAAACTTTTATGTTGTGGAAATTTTACCACAAAAATGTCAAAATGTTTAAATGAAAAATGAAAAAGGTTGTTACTTTTGTTTTAGTTTTCTTGGTTACTGAAGCAAATATCATGAAATTTCAATGGATTAGATTAAACTAAGGGAATATTTTGGCTTACAAGTTTGAGGCTAGGAGAAGTCCAAATCAAGACATCATCAAGGTGGTGCTTTATTCCCAAAGAATAGCATTCTGCGGCTGGCTGCCAGATCTTTGTCCTGGGCACCTCTCTCACTTGGCAATGTACATGGCAGTCTCTCCTGGCCTCTCCCTTCCCTTCCAAATTCCATCAATGTTCAGCATCTGGCTGCTGCATCTGTGGATGTCTCTCTATCTTTCTGATTTTTATTCTGCTTAATTGATATTAAGACCCATCCTGATTGAGGTGGACTGCACCTTAACTGAAGTAATGGCATCAAATGTCCTACTCACAATGGGTTTACATCCACAGGAATATATTAAGACTTAGAATATGTTCTTTCTGGGGTACATAGCTTCAAACCACCATAACTATTATCAGACAAACACCATGTGAAAAATTGAATTCAATTTTGAAACATACTTGATCAACAATATCAAAATAATCATAATTAAACAAAAAATATCAGACATAGCAATCCTGCCAGTTACAGCAGTATTATACCAAATGGAAGTACATTATGTGCTAAATTAATATCATTTAAAACTAGTTGTATTAGTCAGCCAAAGGGGAATTTTGCTGATGCAAAATACCAGAAATCTATTGGCTTTTATAAAAGGTATTTATTTGGGGTAGAGGCTTACAGTTAGTAGGCCATAAAGCATAGGTTACTTCCTTCACCAAAGTCTATTGCCATGTGTTGGAGCAAGATGGCTGGAGACATCTACCAAGAGTTCAGGTTTCTTTGGTTCCTCTCTTCCCAGGGCTCCATTTCTCTCCAGGCTCAGCTGCTGTCCTCTTTCTCCACAAGGCCAGCTGCAGACTATCAGGCAAATGGCTTGTCTCTTTTCCCGGGGCCATCTTTCCTTCCTCAATTCCAAGTTCCTCTGTGTGCTTACTTCCCAGGGCTCTAGCTCAATAACTCAACATCAAAAACTCCAACTCTGTCCTTTGCCATGTCTTTTATCTATGAGTCCCCACCCACCAAAGGGTGGGTCTCAAGACCTACTGATGTGGCCCAATCAAAGCCCTAATCATAACTTAATTAAGTAAAAGTAAAACCTCTGAATCTAATACATTCTAATACACCCAGAGGAAAAGACCAGTTTATAAACATAACCCAATATTTCTTTTTGGAATTCATCAATAATGTCAAAAAACTACACTAGTCATTTAGAATTACAATGGTATTTTCTTGCCCTCCCCAACTAAATTTTTCCTTGGTCATCTACCAAATGATATTCTGGAATGTTGTATGAATCAAGGGCCAAGTTTCAGTTAGTTCTGTGTTCTGCATCTCTTGTAGGCCTAGACTTATGACCTTTTCATACCATAAAACTGTACTGATGTGGGATCCCAATTAAACTTATCTTTAGTTACCATCATTTCCCAACCAGTAAAATCCTAATGAAGGTTAAAAGGCTTCCAGTTCCAACTAACTGTACTACGGTGCTTCAGGTTTTACTTTATGTGTGGGGCCTTAGCAGTTATTAAGTACCTAGTCAAATCACACCATCTCTTCAGGCATTATCCTAAGCTATGGAGAATGAAAGTTTCCCATGAATTAATTGATGTGCTTCTGCTGCCAAGGTCCCGGGACATTGCCTTTGAGCTACTCATGCACCCATTTGGAGGAACACACTTCACAGACTCTCTTGGGACAGTGTGCATGGTCTTATACAGCTTCTTCTCCAGGCATGCTCTACAACCATCTGCTGCACTTTTTTTTTAATCCATTATCTCTAACAAATGATGTTTTCTTTCCATCCTTTCACATCCTCTGAAAAAAAACAACCTTTCTAAGTGACCAAAATGTGCCAAAAAGTCTTTTTCCTCTCTATGGTTCTCTTCAGCAAAAGCAATTTCTGCTATTTTCATGAGGGTTCTTTTAGGTGTTTTGGCCAATTAGTTATCCTCACATATGTTGTTGCCAAACACATATTTGCTTAATAAAATTCAAGTATATGTTTTAATAAAAAATGTTCACCTTCCCAGGATAGTGACGTATGGGAATTAATCCCCTACAAATATATATTAGTTTCAGTAAGCTAAAGAGTTTGTATAGGCACCCCCAGCAGAAGCTGGAGCTAAGGAAAGGAGCCCACCTAGTCACTCCTAAAATAACATTGTTTTCTGTTTTCATGTATTCTTTACTTTGACTATTGTCTTCAATATGCAAATATAAGACCAATAAACATTAGCATAGAAAACACTATGACAAAAAAAAGGAAAAAAACAATACAAAACAAACAGTATGCCAAGGAGGACAAGCATGCAGCAGATAGATTATATTCATTTTATCTGGGTCCCTTTCTCAACAGGCCATCACCTAGGTTTATAACTGCATAGTGACCTGTGGCTCTGTTTTTAATACAGTGCCTTTTGTGCATTCAGGAGTCAAGGAGTCAAGGAGTTATCTCTCCCCAAAGGTGCCTTTTATAGTAGATATAAGCTGAAAAATGAGAACCAAAAGACAAACAAACATTTGTTATTTTCCCAAGTCTTCACCCATAAGTTGTTGCTAGTGTCACTGAGATGTATCTCATAGATAACTCCAGAAAGAATGCTTCTTAAATCCACAGGTACTTATACTGGACCTTCAATTTCCAACAAAATATAACATCTTCAAACAAAACCTCATCCTTATGGTTACCTATAAATATAGCTAAATAATGCCAAACAATATTAGCTTTTCCTTTTACGCATTATTCATTTATTGGTTCCCTTTCTATTGGCAATTAAATCTCGGCCTTAAAATTTCAATTAGCTTTAAGCCAAATTTTTTACCTGATATAATCCAGGCTTCTTATATCTTCCAGTCATCTCAGAGCCATTTTCCAGACCATATTGCCAGACAATTGGCTACTGCCAGTCCAATGGTTACTGCCTAAGGACTGATAAAATCTGTACCATATCACTATTGTTTTCATCCTGTTCCTATGTTGCCACATGGAGCACCAATCATAATTCTGTGCACTCAGTGGTTTTATCTTTTCCATCTTTAATCATCTCATCTCTTTGCTGCTACTTTCCACATTGAGTGTCGGGCCAACTCTTGAGTTACCGTCTGTAACCATACAACCTCAAGAAAGCCTCTAATAATTGATCATGTGGAAGGCCCATTCAGCTATGCAGCTAGATAATTCATCAAGGGGATAAAATGTTGAGATCAGAGGTATAAAAGCCACCTGTTTAGGGAATGAGCTCCACCTTTCACATGTTCCTGAGTTTACATCACTATGAATAAGGGTACCTACCTTCTGGAATCATTACCTTATAAAATACAGGACATATGGTTATTTCATCTCTCAAAATAATGTTATGTCCTTTAGTAAAATTAAAGTGGTTTCAATTGCTCCAATAATAAGATAGCAATCACCTTTCAAATGGTGTGTATTTTAGCTGTCACTGTTAAGTTACCAGAACAAAAGCCCTGTGGTAAGTCCCAAACCAAAAGCCCCATGGTCAGTCACCCCTGGAAAGCAATTTTATCATCTGTTGTAGACATCATTGCTCAATAAAGGGAAATTTTTCCTCATGACTCTTTTTTCAGAATACAGAAGCGTCTCCCAGAAGGCCTCCAGCCATTTTTCTCTCTTGACTCATTGGCTAGAATGTGTCTCATGACTTTTCATAGAACAATCAGTGGAAAGGGGGACAGAAGTATCATATTTGATTTAGACTAAATCAGATCAACACCTATCACCTTTCACATGTACCTGAACACCTGACTCCAGAACAAAATGTATTTCTGAAATTTTGAAGGAAAGATCTGTTTACAATTCACAGTGTTTACCATACACAACATGCCTTTTTTAATTACCCCCTTTTTCTCCTATATCTTTATTCTCTTTCTCTCCCTCTATATCTCTGTTTCCTCCCTCCCTCTCTCTCTCTCTCTCTTTCTCCTCTGCCCCCTCTAGTTTATTCCCATCTTCCCACTGGTATTTAAACATGACCGACTTTCTACCTTACAAAAAATACTCATCCTAATCTTTTGCCTGCCTTTAGTAATTAATTGGATCTTTACTGACCTTTATTTTTGTAACCATCAAATTTTGCAGAAGAAAAAAACAGGCACAGAGGAGTTGAATAACTTGCCCCAAATCACATACATAATCCAGGATTCAATAATGATAACCAATGTGCAGTAGTAATGTATAGGTCTGCTGTGTATGAATTTCTCTAAATTTAACTTAGAAAATATTTTCCAAATATTTTCTATGCATAATAAACTACCTGGGTTACACCACATACCATTTTCTATGGTCCTCTCAATAACCTTATATTATTTAAGGCTCTATAAGCTCAGGTATGTTAAGTGGTATGCATAGAGCTATATAGTAAGTAGTTGAATTGGGAATCATAACCAAGTTCATGTCTTTAGTGTATAACATCTCTAGGGCCTTATCATGTCCCACTCAGTAGAGGATGTCCCTAGATCCAAGTCTGAACTTCTCCTCACCCTGTATCTGGAAATTGACAGAATCAAAATTTTCTACACAGTGCTTAGTTAGGCCACCAGGATAGGGCAACAAAGTAGGAAAGGAAAATAGGTGATGTTCTCTCTTCTCCAACCTCACTTTCCTGGTCAGCTGCAGCATATGGGCACTTTCCTAGGAGTAAGGACTTTCTTCCACTGTTCATTGAACCAAAGCTCCTAAACAGTCCAGAGCTAATTTGAATCAGCACTTCCTTTCCCATTACATCCAGTGGATATGACATATCACAGTATCAGTGTCTGATGAGATACAATGACATAAAGTTTAGGGCACTGGATTAGAAACCATATCACAACCATATCACTCTAGACTGAAATATAGATGTTACTAATTATTAGGTTTTTCACATTGACCAAATGATGCTCAAGTCAGCATCAATTTTCTTATATAAATGTGGGAAATAATACAATACCTTTATCATAGGGATTATATATGACTCTAATGAGATATCACATTTAGCAAGGTAACTGATACATGGAAAGTGCTTATAATTTGTTAGTTCTCCATGATTTCGCATTTCCTATAACTCCTTCAACCTTTTCAGAGAATTTCACCTTCAATATCAGATATTTTAGTGGATAGAAGATCAAACACATAAAAAGATTTGAGAATTATGACTTGTCAGTCAGTACTCAATTGTGCAAAACTTGGCCTTTCTTCTCTCCTGGTTTCATTATTTGCTCAAGATCCTACCAGACATAAGAGAAAAGAAGACAAGCTACATTTATATGAGTTAAGACTGTTCTTGTGAGAAACCTGGTCAGTGCCACCATGAATTTTCTATTTTGTGCAGAAGATAATAAGAGACAATAATGAGACTTTTCTCTATGCCAGGAGGATTTTGAGCATGTAACCCCACACAAGAAAAATATTAAAGATAACTTATCATCTCTTTTGTTCAGATGTGGAAACTGAGGCATGAAGAGGCTGAGAAACTAGTCAAAATTCATATAGTTAGTAAGTAGAAAAATGCGTCCTAAGAAGTGCAGTTTATTGTTCACCAAAACTCTTACTCTAAAGCTTCATTCATATTTTTAATGTTAGAGAACAGTTTCTCTGGCTTACATGTACCTATCTTCAGGGTATCAATAGTAGAATAACAGTTTTTCAGTGTCCCAGATATTTTCACATATTTCTTGGTCAATACTCACCATAACTCTTTGAGACAGGTATTGTTAAGATTGTTGTAAGGGCTCTGACAGGCTCATGTACCCATTTTCCCATGAATAGACTATTCTGTGACCTACATGCCAGATTCTAAGATGATTTCCAAACCTTAGCCACAGATAACCCAGTCCAGCTTACTCCCCCCTTCCACAACTCTTATTCACAGAGGCCACAGCCAAAAGGGAATGCAGGATGAATTTTTTCCCTATCATCTTTGTTGAAGCTGCTAATTCTAATCCTGTGGATACTTCAAGTTCAGAGCATCTTTAACTCATTCTGCTGGAGTACTCTCTGTTCAAATATTTCCATGTAGTTATATGAGAAAATATTACTAAGTACACACTCAGGGGTTTCCTGAACCTAAAATGCCACAGCAGTGTAACCAATCATGGACTACAGATGCTGTTTGGTTCTAAGTTTCCAACCCACTTGGATCCAGACACCAAAGGGCCAAAAGATCTCCCTCTAAGTTTAGCACGGGCTTTTTAAGAAAAAGGGTTAAAAGATCAGACTTCAGGGAACTACCACAATAGAAAAACTTTCTATAGTTGTTGAATTCATGGGCCTTATAATCCAAACATTTTTGCTTTAACATAGCTTTCTGTTTCAGGACTTTAAATCAGGTTAGAGTTCTGATCAAGTGATCTTTATAACATAATCCTTCTAGTCACCAATAAAGCAAGAATGAAAATTGTGTAAGGAGGTTTAGGGAGAGATGCTCTCCACTCATTAAGCTTTACACAATTACTATTGTTTCTTAAAGCTTTGGTGGTTTTTTGATCAAAGCAATTCATTATCTTAGCTGGGATGCTTGTGGCCCACACAGGATAGTGAAACCTATAGTGCAAAAATAAAATAAGCCCATGAAATCGTAATATTCAGGAAGTCTTTCTTGGCAATATTATTCAAATCATTAATTGTTGAAAAGAAATGCTATGCTTAAGGCCAAAAAATAGGTGAACTTGCAAAACAGCAGAAAGTGATAAGTCAGTGATTGCTGCAAAGAAAATGCCTTACGTGGGATGAACCGGTTACTTCTTCTCCAAATGAATTCAGAAAGGTAGGTATAACCAGTGATTCCTTCCTTATATTTTTCTTTCAAAGTAACACTAGGTTCTTCTATTTACAGTTAAGCTATATTTAAACACATGTTTCTATCATCACAGAAAAATATGAATAGTGAGGAGTTACTGAGTCTCCTTTGAAAAGTAGTCTATGAAGTATTATAGAACCAGACCCTAAATAATAAAGTAAAACTTTTATTACTTTATTTGAATGATAATAACTGCAATATAGTCCATTAATAATAAATTCAGATCAGAAAATGTATGAAAAACATCCACAAAAAATGCTGTTAATCCCATAATTCGACACTATACTATGTTAGTGTACTTTTTAAAAGATACGTTTTTAAAATAAAATTTTATTGAAATATATCATTCATACATGAACATACATAAGCAATAAATGTATAGTAAAATTTGTGAATTTATAAAATAAACATGTGTGCCATCATACAAAGCCCCCATACATCTTCTCATAACCAATACCTTACATTGTTGTGAAACACTTTTTACAAACTATAAAAGAGCATTGTCTAAGTATTTTTAATAACTATAACCCATATCTTACATTTGGTATATTTTTCACTCCAACCCACCCAATCATTAACACCCTATATTTCTATTATATATTTGTTATCATTCAGGAGAACATGTTTTCTTATTTATACTGTTAACAACTGGACTGTTGTTAACGTAATGTTGTTAAAAGATGCTATATATATATATACACACATAAAAACACACACACACACACATACACATAACTGTAGACAACTGAGATCCTAATATATACGGAATTTCATATCTTGCATTTTCCACACAGCATTATACTGAAAGTACCATTCCATACCAAATCTTCTTACATACCATTTTACTGTCCATGTGCTATTTCTTAGTTATACATCATAATTCATTTAACTGTTCCCTTGCAGGTAAAAATTTGGGTAGTTTTATTTTTTCACTATTGTAAAATAATATTGTAAAATACAACTTTGTAAATATGAACTTTTCCCCTGTATATATATGTATTTATCTATAGTAGATTCTTAAGACTAAGTACTGGACAAAGGTACACGACCAATTAGAAAGCCCTTATCACATACAGTCAAATTTATTTTCAGAATATTTTGTAACAATACACACCAAGAATGGATCAATAACTCTAATAAGTCTTTTCAAATTTGTTAGTTAAAATATTTCACTTTTTAAATTGCATTTTCTGATGATTTTTGAAATGGAATGGTTTTTTTTGTATTTTCATGTTTTTTTCTGGGAATTAACTTTGCATTAGTCTGATACCTTTTACATAAGCATGTGAATAGACTCTTCTTTATTTGTAAATATTATTACTATAGTAGTACATGTTTAGCAAACCTGTTGCAAATATTTGTGGAGTGTGTGATATTTTCATACAATTCAGTTTGGATGTAGTATAAGCTCACAAATCTAAGGGTCAGATGTATCTTAATGCAGCCTCAAATATCCACTCAGTTTGGTTGATTCTGATATGACTACATTATCCCTAATTTCAAAAAGAACTCACATGGTGTTTTTTATTCACCCTCAAACAGTTACAAAAAAAGAAGAAGAAAACAAGTATAAGAAGCTCTGCTGTTTAACTCCATCAGCATGAGTGACTGAAGAAGACACACAGGGGAGTAAATGATCATGAATCAAGCCTCTGTTCCTCCTTACTTGTCCTTTGTAAGTCCTGTTTTTCTACAGGAGAAAAACTGTGGCAGTGATTGGTATAGGCTACATCCCTGAATGATTGTAGGAATGGTGTCTGACATATGAACAATCATAAAAACATCTTTGTATATGAGTTTACATGTATATATATAGAAGACAGCTACATGTTCAATATGTGACCATTAATGAAACTCAACCTTAACCCTGGGATTTATCTGCTCAGGGTTTCTATTAATCTAACAGGAAACAAATAATCTTAACAAATATTATTTTGATCAAAATTTCTCTATCACTATTACATGCTTTGTGCTATTTGTGATAAATCAATTTTCCACATGATAAATTGGATTCATGGAGAGCATGAACAATGTAACAGAATTCATCCTACTTGGCTTGGCACAGAATACAGATGTGCAAAATCTCTTGTTTGTCGTGTTTAGAGTCATCTAATTTCTCACCCTGGCAGATAACCTACTCATTGTAGTGGCCATCACCACCAGCCTAGCCCTGCAATTACCCGTTTATTTATTTCTGCCCTTCTTGTCCTTCATTGATGGCTCCTTCTCCTCCATCTCAGCTCCCAAAATGATATGTGAATTACTTGTTGAGAGGAAAACTCTCTCTTTCATTGGGTGCATGACTCAGCTCTTTTTGGGGCATTTCCTTGGGGGAGCTGAGCTCATCCTTTTTTGGTGATGGCCTATGACCATGTATTAGTCAGGTTCTCCAGGAAAACAGAATCAACAGGAGATATCGGTAAATAGTATGAGATTTTATAAGAGTCTCTCATGTGACCATGGGGATGCACAAATCCAGGTTCCACAGGAAGCCTGCAAACCAGGGGCTCTGATGAAAGTCCAATGAAGGTGCTTGATGAGTTTCTGGGAGAGGTGAGGAGGGAATTTCTCTCTGAATGCTGACATCACTTCCCCTTTTAAGGCATTTAACTGATTGAATAAAATGTCATTCATTGCTGACAGCAATCTCCCTGGTTGATGCAGATGTAATCAGCAATCTATGCAGTAAACTCAATGACTAAAGCCCATAATTGTCCTTGTATTACAATTAGCCCAGTGCTTCTTGACCAAACAACTGAGCACAATTACCTGGTTGAGTTGACACATTAGCCCAACCATCACAGCCCATCCATTGTCAACTCCACAACCATACACATTACCTTAAACCATATTTAGTCTCTAAGTAAAAGGAATAACAGATATGCATATATATATATATATATATATTTCTGCCTAACAGTATTCACCTCTCCTGTGTACAACCAGAATGCATTATTTCCCTACAGAATAAGGTGCAAGTCCTTGGGTAATATTCACTTTTAAACTTGACATCCTTAAATAATGTGACATAAAACTAATACAATTTGTCATATGATAAGGGAAAAGTTTGGAGAAGAAAGCAAAGATATTTATTTTATGTACATATACAATCATACTTATAATGAACCAAGGAAGAAAGATTCATGACTATTGCAGGCTGCTATGTGGCCATCTGTAGGCCCCTGCAGTACATGATCACAATTAACTGAAAGATGTGTACCCTCCTGGTAGACATGTCCTGGGCTGGGGGATTTCTTTATGCCCTGAATTAAATTCTGTTTATGTTGTTGTTGCCCTTTTGTGGCCCCAGAGCCTTGACCATTTTGCCTGTGATCTTTACCCTCTGCTGAAACACTCTTGTACAGACACACACAGTGGGTTCATGTGTATGCTCACTTTTTCTATTTTAATTACCTCCTATGTCCTCATCCTCTGATCCCTCAGAAATCACATGTCTGAAGGATGGCAAAAGACTCTCTCCACCTGTGCTTTCCATATTACTGTTGTCATCTTATTCTTTGTGCCCTGTATATTTGTGTACCTTAATCCCATGTCTACCTTCCCCATCGACAAAGCAGGGGCTATGTTTTATGCCATGATATCACCATGTTAAACCCTTTAATCTACACCCTCAGAAATGTAGAAGTGAAAAATGCAATGAGGAAACTCAGAGGCCGAAAATAATCTTTTGTAATAATCCTTTTAAATAGAAGAGATTACAGAAACATCTGTCTATATATTAGCAAAAAGAATGGCCAATGCAAAGGATTTGATCTTTTAGTTACAATAAGTGGGTTTAAATATATTTTGATCCCTTTGCTATCTAAACCTTCAATATTTCCTACTTCATAAAATAATATTATTTGACTAAATGATGACTAAGTTTTCTTCCAATTAGAAACTGCATTCACAAATTTGATCAAAGGGAAATTGCTAATTGCAATAAGAATGTCACAATGTTTAGAAAACCCATGTTTTACATATTCAGTAGAACAATTATTTGCAAAACCTCAGGAATAAATTATATAAGCAACAGGAGAACTTAAAATATATAAAGAAAAAGGTGTGAGGGCTAAGTATTTTGTTAAAAATACACCCTTTTAATCTCAACTGCTGAAATCATGGGTAGATATATATTATTGTGAGAGAAGGAATAAACAAAAATCAATGGGTTTGGAGGAATGAGGAAAATTGAAAAAAAAAATGAAAAAACGAACTTATCCCAAACTTAATGCTGCTGTGTGGCATGACTCTATGGGGTACCATTTACATTGTAATCTGGCCTTTAAACAGAATAAATTATTTTCCCAATAAAACCTTTCTATGCTTTAGTATAACACACTACATTGACTGAAATATTTAAACCATGTAAAATTGCACATCATCTCCTTCCCCTTGAACTAAGATGTAAGGCAGTGCTGAAGAAACTTTCAAAATAATACACTAGAAGGTGCCAACAACAATTATGAACTCCAACATGAGCTAGGTCTACAAAGCTTCAAGAGAAAATTTTTGGATATTCTAGACAGTCCCTCTTCTCCACTTTCTTCTAGATGACATCTAGGGTTTTCATAGCTAAAGAGAAGTCAATGCTTGGCTTTATATCTTCAAATGACAGTCTGATTCTCTTGATAGGGTCTAATGCAGCCAGTGATTTTAAGTTGAAGCCAGTAAACATACAGCATTCTAAAAATCCTAGATTCCTTAAGAATTATGCTAAATCAACTCTGTCTGTGTTCTGTAAATGGAACAATAAACCCTGTATGACAGCACTTCTGAGTACAAAATGGTTTACTGAATATGTTAAGACCACTGTTGAGAACTACTGCTCAGAATAAAAAATTCCTTTCAAAATATTACTGATCATTACCAATGCACCTGGTCAACCATTAGATGTACCATTAGATAACACATTAGATTAATGTTGTTTTCATGTCTGTCAACATAACATCTATTCTGCAACTCATAGATCAAGAAGCAATTTTGACTGTTAAGTCTTATTATTTTAGAAATAGATTTCATAAGAAACAGAAAGTGATTCTTCTGATAGATCTGGGCAAATTAAATTGAAAAAGTTTGGAAGGAATTCATTCTAATCCTCATGGGAGACTTTGAGGGATTCAAAGAATTAAAATATTACCTTGTTCAATTTATGCAAATAAACTCAAAAGCCTGTATAAAGTGGTCAATTGTTCTGGCTGATTATTATTTACACAAACTAACAATATCAGAGAAAGGAAGGTTAATTGTCTGATTTTCCTGAACAAAAAATGAACAAGCAATTAACTCTCCAAAAACAGGTCAACGGTTTCACAGGAGGACTTCACCAAAAGGACAGCTATAGGGTTGTGATTAAAAGCATAAGCCATACTTATGGGATATGGCTTCTGACTCTGATATTCTCTCATGGTGGTGGCTTTAGGAAAGTTATTTTGCTTCCATGAGCTATCATTTGTTCAACTGTAAACCTCATGATGTCATTGTGAAGAATGAACAAGTTTAACACATATAAACTGTTTAGAACAAATCCTTACAATTTATAAGCTTTCAATAAATATTAAATATTACTATTATTCACAAGTTTTAAAGAAAATATCATCCAAATGCTAAACTGTTTCAGAGAATACATTTTTAAAGGAAAACTAAACCTATTAGACATTCATTCAACAATTA
>JAQZBX010045563.1:0-21006 GCA_029593785.1 Cabassous unicinctus | reverse complement strand
CTGTCCATTCTCTGTGTGCTCTCTGTGTCTGCTCGTTTTTAGGAGGCACTGGGAACTGAACCTGGGACCTCCCATATGGGAGAGAAGCGCTCAAATGCTTGAGCCACCTCAGCTCCCTGCTTTTGTTGTGTCTTTCATTGTCTTTCCTCTTTGTGTCTCCTTTGTTGTGTCGTCTTGTTGCATCAGCTCGCCACGCCTGCCTGTCACGCCAGCTCGCTGTCTTGCTCGTCTTCTCCAGGAGGCATCAGGAACCTAACCTGGGACCTCCCGTGTGGTAGGCGGAAGCCCAGTCGCTTGAGCCACATCCACTTCCCTGTTGCCTGTGCTTTTGATGTCCTCTTTAAGAAAGCATTGCCAAATCCAAGGTCATAAAGCGTTTCCCATATGTTTTCTTCTAAGGGTTTTATAGTTTTAGTTCTTATATTTATTTAGGTCTTTGATCATTTTGAGTTAGTTTTTGTCTATAGGGTAAGGGTTCACCTTCATTCTTTTGCATATGGACTTCCAGTTTTCCCAGCACCATTTGTGTGGGACTGTTTTTCCCCATGAAATGGTCTTGGCACTATTGTAAAAAATCAGTTCACCATAGATGTGAGGGCTCATTTCTGGGCTCTTCATTCTATTCCATTGGTCTATATGTCTATCCTTTTGCCAGTGCTACACGGTTTTGATGCCTAGTAAGTTTGTTTGTTTGTTTGAGGTACTGGGGCTGGGGATTGAACCTGGGACTTCATAAGTGGGAAGCCAGTGCTCAACCACTGAGCCACATCAGCTCCCCTGAGTTGGTATTTTTTTCATTTGTTTTGCTCGTTGTCTGTTTTTTGTAGGCTCTGGGAACCAAACCCAGGATCTCCCATGTGGGAAGCAGGCGCTCAACCACGTGGGAAGCAGACGCTCAACCACTTGAGCCGCATCCGCTCCCCTCGTCAGCTTTGAATAGGGAAGTGTGGGTTCTAACTTTGCTCATCTTTTTTGAGATTGTTTTGGCGTTTCTAAATCCATATGACTCTTAGGATGGGTTTTCCATCTCTGCAAAAGACACCACTGGGCTTTTGATAGGGATTGCCCTGACATAACTGTATTAAGTCTTCCAACCCATGAACAGGAGATATCCTTCTGTTCATGTAGGTCTTCTTTAATTTTTTTTTTCAGCAATGTTTCGTAATTTTCAATGTACAAGTCTTGTGCTTGCTTCATTAAATTTATTCCTAAGTACATTTTTTTTTATGCTATTGTAAATGGAATTGTTTTCTTAATTTTCTTTTTAGATTATTCATTGCTAGTATGTAGAAATATAGCTGGTTTTTGTGTGCTTTGTATCTTGCAACTTTACTGAATTTGTTTATTAGTTCTAACAGGTTTTTTTGGTATATGTGTGTGTGTATTCTTTGAGTTTTTTTTTTGCTTTATTTTGTACATTTAATAATTGAAAATATAAACAATAATTAAAAAAAAGAAAACACAGTTGAATAAAAACATACATTTCTCAATTGACTGTACTAGATACAGATAAATTTTTTTTTGAATCATACAATATGTTACACAATGTATTTGGTTCATAGTAACGCAATTGTACAATATTTGTCCTTTTGTGTCTGGCTTGCTTCGCTCAACATAATGTCCGCCAGGTCCGTCCATGTTGTCATACGCTTTTTGACTTCATTTCTTCTTTAAGTTGCATGATATTCAGTTGTGTGAATACACCACAGTTTGTTTATCCGTTCATTTGTTGATGGACACCTGGGTTGTTTCCAACTTTTGGCAATGGTGAATAATGTTGCTATGAACATCGGTGTGCAGATGTCTGTTCATGTCACTGCTCTCAGTTCTTCTGGTTATATACCCAGTAGTGGTATTGCAGGGTCACGTGGCAAGTCTATATTCAACTTCTTTAGGAACTGCCAGACAGTCCTCCACAGTGGCTGTGCCATTCTGCATTCCCACCAACAGTGAATAAGTGTTCCCATATGTATTAGTAAAAGGGGTGCTGATGCAAAATACCAGAAATCTGTTGGTCTTTATAAAGGGTATTTATTTGGGGTAGAAGTCCACAGTTACCAGGCCATAAAGCGTAAGTTTCTTCCTTCACCAAAGTCCATTGCCACGTGTTAGAGCAAGATGGCTGCCGTTTGCCAGGGTTCAGGCTTCTTGGGTTCCTCTCTTCCCGGGGCTGCGTTTCTCTCCGGGCTTAGCTCCTCTGTTTCCTCCACAAGGCCAGCTGTAGACTATCAGGTGAATGGCTTGTCTCTATCCCGGTGCCTTCTCTCCTTCCTCACGACCAAGCTCTCTTACTTCCTGGGACTCCAGCTCAAGACTCCAACATCAAAACTTCCACAACTCTGTCCTTTGCCTTGCCTTTTATCTTCGATTCCCCACCCACCAAGGGGTGGGGCTCAACACCCTACTGACGTGGCCCAGTCAAAACCCCAGTTATAACTTAATCATGCCCAGATGAACAGATCAGTTTACAAGCATAATCCAGTATCTATTTTTGGAATTCATAACTTCATCAAACTGCCAAACTGCTACACCATCTCTCTTTGAGTTTTTTACGTATCAAATCATGTCATCTGTGAGCAGAGATAGTTTTACTTCTTCCTTTCTAATTTGGATTCCTTTTATTTCTTTTTCTTGCCTAGCTACTCTGGCTAGAACTTTCAGTGTAATGTTAAATAGCAGTAGTGAAAGCAGGCATTCTTGTCTTGTTCCTGACCTTAGGGGAGGAGCTTTCATCTTTCACCACTAAGGATGATGTTGGCTGTGGATTTTTCATATGTGCCTTTATCATGTTGAGGAAGTTCCCTTCTGTTCCTAGTGTGAGTGTTTTTACTGTGAAAGCTGTTAGATTCCTCAAATGCTTTTTCTACATCAATTCAGATAATTATGTGTGTGTGTTTTTCATTCTGTTAATGTAGTATATTGCTTTTATTGATTTTTGTATGTTAAGCCACTTGGTCATGATGTATAATCCTTTTATAATGCTGACTTGAGTTTGCTAATATGTTGCTGAGGAATTTTGTGTCTATATTTATAGGGGATTTGGTTAGTAGTTTTCTTATAATGTCTTTGTCTAGCTTTGGCATCAGGGAAATCTTGGTCTCATAGAATGAATTACGGGGAGTTGGCTTCTCTTTAGCTCTTTGGGAGAGTTTGAGCAGGATTTAGTGAGGCACAGAAACAGAACCATCCTCTCCTCCTGGTTGACCCACTCAGCAGCAAAGCCCCCTGCTTCTGGCCTTCTCTCTGACTCAGTCTCCTTGCTTGTCACAGGTCTGTTCAGGCTGTTCTTGAGCAGTGTAGGTGGTGTGTGTGTCTAAGAATTTATCCATTTCACCTGGGTTATCCAATTTGCTGGCAGACAGTCGTCCATAGTATCGCCTCGTAATTCTTTTATTTCTGTAAAGTCAGTAGTAATGCCCCCCACCCTTTTCTTAGGAGGTGCCGAGGATTGAACCCAGAACCTCATACATGCAAATCAGGTGCTCAACTACTGAGCTACACCCGCTCCTTTTTTCTTTTTCCTTTTTTCCCTTTTTTCTCTTAATCAGTCTAGCTCAGGGGTTCTTAACCAGGGGTCTGTGAGCTTGAATTGAAATTCAAAAAAAAACATTCTTGTGGGGATGTGTTGGAGCAGGTATGATACATTTATTAAATAATATACAGTATAGTGTGGACTTAGTAAGGGGTCCATGGTTTTCAACTGACTGGCAAAGGGGTCCGTGGAACCAAAAAGGTTAAGAACCCCTGGTCTAGCTAAAGTTTTGTCATTTTTTTGTTGATCTTTTCAAAGAATCAACATTCACTTTCATTGTTTCTCTTTTTCAGTTCTCTATTTCATTTATCTCCGCTCTAATCTTTATTATTTCCTTCCCCCTGCCAGCTTTAGGTGCAGCTTATTTTTCTTTATAGAATAAAGTTTTGCATATAGCTCACTCTCATCTCTGTTGTATAATGAACAGAATTGTTGTTTTTTACAGGAGCCCTTCTCTGGAAGATTGAACAGAAGTCTAACAGGGCTTTTGCTTGTGGAAAAGTAACCATCAGGGGGAAGCGCCACTGGTATGAAGCGCTGCCCCAGACGGTGTTTGTGGCATTGAGTGATGACACTGCCTGGATCATCAGGACAAATGGAGACCTGTACCTGCAGACAGGTAACCGAAGGCGGTACTCAGGTATCCTGTCGGGTCTGGTTCAGCTGCTTCTTACTGCCCCCAGCTTTGTTAGTGGGATACTTAGTGCAGGCACAAAACTGAAGAGACCAAAAATCAATTAAATTTAAACACTTCTGGAAAGAGAGTATTTGCCATTTAGAACATATTAACAGTTTCATGCTATTGACAAAGATTCAACCTGTGACAAATATAGGGCAAGAATTAAATAGGATCATTTAGTGAGGTACGGAAACAGAATCATCTCTCCTAATGACTAACCCATTGCATATCACATATCACTTATCCTGTAGTACCAAATCTTAAGAGGAAAGGAAAACAGAAATTGCATTAGAATGATTCTCCCCCTTTAAGCTTACGTGACTGAATGTTTAGCCGGGTCAAAGCCCTGTTTCTATATGCTTATTTACATGTGGGTCAGAAAAAACTGACATGTAATTACTTTCTCTAGATAGGAGTTCACCTTGTCCTAGGAAACTGCCCTGAGGGAAACCTTCAGCTGCTGGAAGAGGCACAGTGGGACTTGTTTATTAAAAATAACTGTAATGAGAATCAGTGTTTATGTACTGTCAGCAAAGTGGGAAATGATTTTCTAAAAGCAGTGTGATTTGTCAGTAAATCACATTGGGAAGGACCGTGGGGCAGAGGTTCCTTCTTGGTTGTCAAGAGGCCGCACTGGATTTATGTAAAGTCCGAGCTTCTCCCCATTTAATGGTGCTGATTCTGAGGGAACTTTTTTTTTTTTTTTAATCAAACAATATGTTACACAATATATTTGGTTCATAGTAGCACATTCATACAGTATTTGCCTTTTGTGTCAGGCTTGCTTCGCTCAACATAATGTCTGAGGGAACATTTTAATGCCTGTTGCGAAAGCGCAGCACAGGCGGTTCCCTGAGATGGAAAGCCCCTGCTCCTCTGGCTCTGCCCCGGTGTGTACGCGCAGGTCTGCCCTAGGGGCCTCCACCCGCAGCCCATCTCTCTGGCCTCGTCCTCTGTCCTCCTCCGAGTGAGAAGGGCTCTGCCAAGGCTTTTGCACAGCACCCCGCCTTTACATCTAGGTTCCAAGAACATTTGCTAGGAAGCGAGGGTGGGCAAGCTCCTAACCCAGATGTGTGGGGACGACGAGGTGTAAGAAGTCCCACAGGTGGTTCCCACTGAGTTGGGTGTCAGCAGACACACCCTACACCCAAGGACTGGGGGACACCTTGTGCTTTTGTGATAGTCGAGGGGCAAATTTGAGTAGTGAGACCTGGCTGCAGGCTGAGGCTGCAAGTCCAGGGTCTCGGGTGGCAGCTGTTCTGCAGTTCCCCTGAGAGTGGCCTTGGAGCTCCTTAGACTTGGCTGAGTGGCAGAGGCCACAAGGAGGTGCGGAGAGCCCTGAGTTCCGGCCCTGCCACGCACTGCTGCGGGCCTCTCTCTGCCTCAGGTTTCATCTAGGAAATTAGAGATTTTCGTTTTAGAAGTAGAAACCACCCACCAGGTAAGAGCAGAGGCAAGTGGAGCCGTTCTGCTGGGGCTTTTCTGTAGAGGATGGTCAGGGGGTCAGAGGCAGCTGAAGCCCTGCTGGTCAGCCCAGGACTACGGGGGCCCAGGTTCAGCTCTGCAGGGCGTGGCCAGCTCAGGACGGGGCTGCCCGCGGCCCTGGGCCTCTTGGCTCGCAGCCCAGCTGTGCTCCTTCTCTCGGCTTTCATAAGCTTTCGGGACTGCTTAAGTTGCTTCTGGACAACAGAGGACTCTGAATTGTTGTTCCTCAGTTTCCAAAGAGCATCTGAAAACATTTCAGATATGTAACACTTAAGTGTAACTTAACCATTTTATATTGACTAACCCTTAAAAAGAAAAAGTGCTTATTAGGAAAGGATATAGGAAAATACCAAAAAAAGAAAACGACCACAGAGTGCAGATGAGGTGCAGAATCCTGATTGTCTTGTGCCCTCGGGGCTTCACGTCTGTCTCCCGGCAGGACTCAGCGTGGACCGCCCTTGTGCCCGAGCTACGAAGGTCGACTGCCCCTACCCGCTGTCCCAGGTCACGGCCCGGGACAGTGTGGTGTGGGCACTCACGGAGCAGAGGGCCCTCCTGTTCCGGGAGGGTGTGAGCAGCTTCTGCCCTGAAGGGGAGCAGTGGAAGTGGGACATCATCAGGTACCGCTGAGGGTGGGGGCGCCTTCAGCATCTTGTTTGTTCCAACCTCCCTTCTTTGTCAGGGTGACTCTGCACAAGGTGTTTGTGTGAGTCTTTCCCGGGAAAAGCTGGTTCCCTGGAGCGTTCATGGCAGTCGTGTTCTCTTGAACTGTTGGAGCCTGATCCTGGAGACTCTTCTGTTCCCACTTCTGATGGGCAGACCGGATGTTGGGTCAAAGCGCAGTCGGAAGTGCTGCTGCATCTGTGCCTCTGTCAGATGTTTTCTCTGTAAAGTCTCTGTAAAGTCTATGATGGTTTGGGGCCAGATACATATAATATACACATATTTTTAAATTCTCATCTTAGTCGATTAAAATTGATCTCTGAGCTGTCATTTATTCGACTGTTAGCATTCAAGATTTTAGTTATAGAATTATCATCAAACCAGTTAATGTGAAGGTATTAATAGTCCTTAGAAAATTGAGATGAGTTTAAATTAGCGACCCGGAAAATCCTTAGCAAGTACCTGGTAGGCACCAGAGCTGTGCTGGGGCTGGGTGTGCAGACAGCTCGGCACAGGGGGTCCGCGTACCAGTCGCCGCCAGCCAGCATCCACGGCCCCAAACGAGAGGGTGGTGCTCACGGCACAGCGGGAGCAGCCACTGCCTGCAGGGCAGGCACTGCGACAGAGCAGACCCGTGGCGGAGCCTCAGAGGGGGATGACGCCACCAGATGGACAGGATGGCATCTGGACAGGATGGCAGGGCGTTCCCAGCAGAGCGGGCGGATCTCGCTGCCCCGGGCCAGCTGCAGAGCCTGGCCTGGTCCACCTGGCGAAGGAGCAAATAGAGAGATGGAGGCGCTCGTAGGCTGTGAGCAACTGACGTGCCTGCTTGGGTTCTTCTTAGGTTGCTTTTCTTAAAGAGCTATCCCTCCCATCCTGGGTCTCCATGTGAGTCTTTCAGAAGCTGCCAAGCATTTGAACAGTTTAGTTTGCACAGTCATTTAACTCAGAACTTGAACTTCCTCCCTTGGAACTGTGGGCCAGGCAGATTTCTTCTCCCCTCCCGCAGACACTGGAGGTGGCTGCCCTGGGAAGGCGGGAGGTGGGGCATTTTGCACTTGGGGCGTCGACTCACATGCTGTCTCTTCTGTTTCCAGTGAAAGGCAAGCGCTGGAGCCTGTCTGCATAGCGCTCGGCCATAAGCAGACGCTCTGGGCCCTGGACATCCACGGAAGCTTGTGGTTCAGGACTGGCATCGTTTCCAAGAAGCCCCAAGGAGACGATGACCACTGGTGGCAAGTAGGCATTCTAGTCCAGCCGCGTGCCATGGGCCTCTGGCTGAGTCCGGGCTTGTGCTCACTCTTCCTTAAAGAGATTGGAGAGGTGGGATTAAACTACTAACAGTCACTTTCACTATTTGATGGGTATTTAAGTACAGTGGAAACATTCAGGGCATTTCATCATAGGAAATAACCTGTGTAAAGCTGGCTTTATTTATTTATTTTTGGTGGTGTTGATAAGCTGATCATTTTATGCTAAATAACCCAATGGCATCCATTTCAAGACCTCGGTAATGATGATGTTTAATTCTGAACAAACGTGCGCAGGAAAGAGACCAGACAATAGGTTTGAAAACCCTAACCCACAATTAAAATTCATCTATGTCTACTTGTTCAGAAGCCCTGTAAGTAAATGATATTTCAACCAAGAAAGGAGAATTTTCCCACATGCTCCCAGAAAAGAAAATACTTTGAGAAATAGTAGGGTATAACCGAGTTAACTTTTCTTGTGGCTTAGTTCCAACCAGAGTGGCCTGGAACGTGCTTTTCAGGAACGTGCACTCGCCTCTCTGGGCCCCTTCGGTTCTAGCCGGGCCTGCGGAAGGTGGTGAGGACTACGCCCCCACGGCCGCCGCAGTTCTGAGAAGTGCAGCGGGCCTCCCGCCCTGTGGCCCCGTTGGTTTGGGTTTATTTTCACTTCAGACTTCCTTAAGTTGCTCTGGGGGCCGTCACACCACAATGTCGTGTGTGTTCTTTGATGAGCATGTGTGTAACTGCTTGTGTCACTAGGTGACAATTGGAAAAAGCTCTGCAAACGATTTTAAAATACCTTCTGTGTACTTGTAATCAAAGAAATCATGCTTGCTTTGTTGTAACAGGTCATGTAGTAGGAAAGTTTATAAAATGAAAAGTGAACATTTCCTTCCCTCCCTTTAACCCTTGGGAGCAATTCCAGTTAGTTGGTGGTATCTGGCTAGACCCTTAGACAAGCGCGTGTCACTAGAAATTCAGAAGTCCGGGTGGGGGCAGGGCCTTGCCTCCCCAGGGCTCAGTGTCCCAGGCCACGCTGTGCCCTGAGCGCAGGTCCTGCGGTCTCCTCCTAGGTGGGCATCACAGACTACGTGGTGTTCGACCAGTGCAGCTTGTTCCAGACACTCCTCCACGCCACACACTCAGTGGCCACTGCGGCACAAGTGCCTGTCGAGAAGGTGGCGGATAAGCTGCGCACGGCGTTCTGGTCTCAGCAGCTCCAGTGCCAGCCCAGCCTCCTCGGGGTCAACCACAGCGGCGTCTGGATCTCCTCGGGCAAGAACGAGTTCCACGTGGCAAAGGGAAGCCTCGTAGGTGGGTGGATGGCTTTTTCATTCACGTTGGCTTTATAGTTACAGACAGCTTGGTTTTAAAGCAGACCTTGAAAGAAAAGCTTTTGAATCTCAATTTAGAAAGATAATTTCATGCCAGTGGTATGAAGCATTTGTAAAAGAAGAGTTCTCTGGGCTTTGTGACAAGTCTCTCTCCTTTTCTCTTTCTAATATGCTGATCCTATAACTTGAAATCCCAGCATCTGGGCAGTATGTGGTCAGTTGCCAATGGGATAGAAGAGCTTACCTCTGGGGTATAGGAAGATACATGGAGCTCATTGTTACCCTAATAATTTCACATTTAAATGAAGAAACCCACCAAAGCTACTGCGTTTCCTAGAGGGGCTGTCACTGCCCTTGCTGGCCGTGAGGGGCTGCGGGGGGCCCGGAGCCGCAGGGGTGGAGCTACATGGGCAGAGCTTGTCTCTCCGAGCAAATCCCCTGCTTTGTGGATTTTCTCCTGCCCTCCCCTCCCCCTGCCGTCCTCCTCACGCCCTGGGCAAGTGTGACGGCCTTCAGCAAGCAACATGTGGTGGGTGCTCGCACCTCCGAATCTCAGGACACTCTGGAATTAGCTGTGAGAGGTGTGGGAGGCTGGCTGGAGTCGAGAACAAAGGCTCTGCAGTGTTTCCTCACTCTTCTCTTTAACAGGGTCTTCCTGTTTACTCTTTGCAGGCACTTACTGGAACACCATTGTTCCCCGTGGGACAGCTTCTGCCACGAAATGGGCCTTTGTGTTGGCCTCCGCAGCCCCTACCAAGGAAGGTTGGTCAGCCTGCGCCTAGCTGAGAAATACAGTGCACATGCTGGCAATTGTCACAGTGAAATGCAGTCAGCCGTGGCCCCACTGCTGGTGGAGACTGTGCTGTGTGGGATTGGGGCAGGGAAGGCACAGCAGTGGTGGCAGAGATCCTGGCCAGGCTATGGGCCCCCAGCACCTGGCTGGTCGTGGCCAAGAGCCACGGAGAGGGGACCTCGTGGGGTGAAGCTGAGGGAGTCTGAAGGCAAAGCATGCCCCCGAACGAAGGAGGGGAGCAGAAGGGTGGCCGTCAGGGGCTGGCGGCAGGGGCCTCCCCATGCACACAGCAGGGGCCACGGCACCACCAGGAGGCAGCAGGCTTTTTCAGGCGCCTTCCCATCTCCCCTGTGAGCTCTGCCCTCCCCTCCCAGCAGCCTCTTCCCTTCTTGTCCACAGCCTCAGGCTGACCTGAGCCCCTGTTTGTACCCCATTGGGCAGACCCTTCCTGCAGGGGCGTGCAGCCAGGAGCACCTGGCAGGACCGTGGCCCCTCCTGGGGCCACAGAGGTGAGAGAAGAAGGTGCTCTGGGGTCTGGCTTAGGAGGAAGCCGATTGGTGGCTCCCGTGTTAGTCCCACACTAGGATGTGGATGACCTGGTCAGTCCAAGAAATGCCTCCTTGCCAGATTGTTGTGACCACATTTCTGAAACCCAGAAAGCCCTGAACACTGACAGTTACGTCCTCCGTTTGGCACCAGTTCACATGGCAGCAAAACCTGGCCTGCCCTGAGGTGGCCTTTTCGCACAGAGCCTTCACTCCTCCTCTGCCGCGTACCCGCGTCCTGCGGCAGGCATCTTACTGCCTTTCACTGGGGCTCTGCCCCCTCCTCTGAGCTGTCGTGTCCCTGATCATAGGTTTCCAAAGTCCAGAGTTCCAAAGTTTTTGAGTTCCACATGTAGCTTCCAGCAGGTTTTAGAAAAGGGACTGTGGACCTCTGCATTATTCTAACCTCCCCAGGGGTTATTTGCATTTTAAACAGACTCTGTTAACCCTAAAGGCCTCTATAACTATAGACAGTGGCCTGGATGAAAGGATGTAACGCTGAGGCTCGGGTGGACGCGCAGGCTTGCCAGCTTCCCAGGCCCTTGCCAGCAGCGCCCAGCCCACTGCCCGCCCCGCACCCTCAGGCCAGCACAGGGATGCTCTGGCACCACCCCTTTTCCAGAGGACTGAGCCAATCCTTTCTCCTTGGTGAGGTTTAACGTTCTGTATGAAAGGCTCTGTACTTTGTTCAAGTTAAAGGCCCCCCGGACCATTTTTAAGTGTCCAAGGCCAGAGCCCCAAGCTAGCGCTGCAGCCTTCCTGAAAGCCCGGGAGCCCCGCCTGCTTTCCCGTTCCTTCAGCTGCCTTGAGTGGGTTCTCGTTAGCAGGCTTGGTCATGGCGGTGCCCTCTGGCCTCTGAGTTAAGGTCCGTGTTGGACCCTGGCTGGGTGGTGGAGTGAGCCCTTGGGGGGTGAGCCGGGTGGTCAGCCAGGAACAGCCCCGTGTTTGTGGGGGTGTCGGGTGGCTGCCCAAGGCCGATGTGATATTGAGTGCCAACTCTACCCGCAGGAAGCTGCCTGTGGCTATGCCAGTCCAGCCAGGAGCTGTGCAGCATCAGTGCCCAGGACGCGCGGTCCCGCCCATCCACCGTGCAGCTGCCTCCTGACGCCGAGATGAGGGCGTACTCTGCCTGCCCCGATGCCCTGTGGGCCCTGGACAGCCTCGGCCAGGTGTTCATCAGGACGCTCTCCAAGAGCTGCCCCACGGGCATGCACTGGACGAAGCTGGACCTCTCCCAGCTCGGTATGGCCGTCCCGCGAGCACGTGCACCTCGGCCTTGGCGCACAGTGTCCGAGCAGAATTCCCGCGGCCCCGTGCTAGGCTTGCAGAAATTCCAACCCGGGCGTTGTGTGGGTGGGTGGATTTCGGAAGATCCTTGCCCACTTGCTAAGATTCAGTGGCCCTTTCAATTTTGTCAAGTGCTCTGCTCTGCCCACTCCTTAGGGTTTGCAGGGTTTTCAGAGACCTCATGGGAGGATATAATCAGGTAAAGTCATGCCAAGGTCTGCTCGAGATGATGTGTTGACGTTGCTGCCTCTGCCACCTCCAATCGCGGTACCTAGCTTTGCGACCTTTAAACCCAAAAAGCCGGGTGTGCCCGAGGCAGGATCAAGGCCATATTGCCGTCTCCTCGGCGTCTAGCGTCTCCTTGGCATCTAGTGTCACGCCCAGCACAGAATAGCTGCGCAGCACCTTTGCGTGGAGCCTCTGCAGTCAGCGGGCAGGGCTGGCGGGTCCCTGCGAGCCGCTGCTGGTTTCCGATTCTCCCCTCAAGACTTTCAGAGTAGGCAAGGGAGTGATGCCATTTATAAACGACTCATTCGTATTCCAAGAAGCGGAATGAGGTCAGACCCCAACAGTAGGTTATCCTCCCGGTAAAGGCGACTGGCCAGATCTGGCCAAGGCAGAGGCAGCGCCAGCCAGCACAGGAGGGTCCCCATGAGCCTCGCAACCTTTGGTAGCACCGACTTGGGGAGGTGCCTTCAGCAAGCTAACAGCCAACATTTTGTTTGTTATACGGTGGAATTGAATTGTACAAGCCTGTAATGTTTGAGAATTCAACCATATTCCTTACCAAAAAGAGGAGGAGGAGGAGGAGGAGAAAGAAAACAAGGTAAGAGAGGGGTCTCAGCATCTCCCCTCCATCCTGCCCAGGAGCCCCTGGCTGCACCACGGCACCGCCCCACTTCCAGCCGCCGGGGTCTGCCCTCCTCTGCAGAAGGTGCACCTTGCCCAGAGCGGGCGGGCAGGCAGCTCAGCCTGGGTGACCCATTTTTTAGTGCAACAAACCCACCCCAATCCAACTTCTGCACGTGGTTCTCAGCTAAGAATCAGGTGAATCCAAAGCTAGGTGGGTGTATTAGTCAGCCAAAGGGGTGCTAATGTGAAATGCCAAAAATGGGTTGGTCTTTATAAAGGGTATTTATTTGGGGTAGAAGTCCACAGTTACCAGGCCATAAAGCATAAGTTTCTTCCCTCACCAAAGTCCATTGTCACGTGTTGGAGCAAGACAGCTGCCAACATTTGCCCAGGGTTCAGGCTTCTTGGCTTCCTCTCTTCCCGGGGCTGCATTTCTCTCTGGGCTTAGCTCCTGTTTCCTCCACAAGGTCAGCTGTAGGTGATCAGGCAAATGGCTTGCTTCTCTTCTCCTGGGGCCTTCTTTGCAACATCAAAACTTCTTCTCAAAAGACTGCTTCAACTCTGTTATTTGCCTTGCCTTTTATATTCAATTCCCCACCCACCAGGGGGTGGGGCTCAATGCCCTACTGACTGACATGGCCCAGTCAACGCCCTAATCATAATTCAATCATGCCCAGATTAACAGATTAGATTACAGGCATGATCCAATTATATTTTTGGAATTCATAATTACAAATTCCCCAACGGTTACAGTGGATTAAAGAATTTTCCAGGGTAATTTTTTTTCACCAAAAAATTGTATTTCCAGTGTTTAATGGGTATGCACACGGGCATGACACAGGTCTGGAGCCATGAAGTCCTTGTGCAGATTTATATTCTTCTCAATAAACGAGCCAGTTCCATCCAGGAACTGCCATCCACATGCCTGCGTTACAGCACTTATAGCAAATCTCCCAGGGCAACTTTGAATGCTTTTGTTTTTAATCCCACACTGTATTTTTTCTCATTGCCTGTTGCCTTTAATTAGCATCTAAATAGGTAGCGTATTTTGCTGTAATTATAATATGGAAATGTTTACGAACAAAATGGATGAAGATTTTGGCAAACGCCTAGGCATGGGTGGTGCCAGTCAAGTCCTCAGCACTTTGAAGCAAGGAGATCGCCACAACCTACGCCTCCCTTTGGCTCCTTTCAGCGCCTCATTAACCATCTCATGCTTCTGCGGGACGGGTCTTACATTCTTCCGACAGCCTCCTGAAATGTTGGTAACTTTGGTAGTTGTAGCACAGGGAAACTTTTCTTTGGGAATTTGGGTCCCTTTGAGCTGCCCCTCAGTCTGGGGGGAGAAGAGGAAGCTGTACACGGCCTCTTCGCCAGCTGGTCTGAGAGGCCCACGCCAGACTGGCCTCCCCACCGCGGCACTGCAGAGCCGACCACCAGGCCGGAGATGCGGGAGAATGAACCAACAAACCAGCAGGGGCAGAACAAGATGCAGGGCCACAAAGAAGCGCGCAGGTGGTTGGCAGCACAGGTGCTCACCCCAGCGGGCTGCGGGCAGTAGCCTTTAGTCCAGGTTCCCACCCAAAGAGCCGTCGGCAAGACCCCAGGAGACCGCGGACCACGCTGGTGGACACCAGCAGAGAGCGGAGCCTGCAGGCCTCCAGTGCACCACCCGCTGCCCTCTTTAGCCCCGACTCCCCCAGCCTCCGCGTGCCTGGTTCCCAAGCAGGTCCTCCTCAGACGCGCTCCTCGCCGATCTTGCTTGATTCCTTAGGAGTCATGGCTGGGGAGATTGGGGGTGACTTTTTAACTTTTTTTTTTCTTTGTTAGAGAAATTGTGGGTTTACAGAACAATCGTGCATAAAATACATGATTCTACCACCAAAACCTTGCATTGGTGTGGAATATTTGTTACAATTGATGAAAGCATAGTTTTATAATTGTATTATTAATGATAGTCCATGGTTTTACTGAAGGCTCACTGTTTGTGTAATGTAGTTTCACTGATTTTTTTAAAAAATTTTATTCTGTTACCACATATCCAATCTAATACTTTACCTTTTAACCACATTCAGATATATGTTTCAATGCAGTAAATCATGTTTGCAGTGCTGTGCTACCATCACCACCACCCATTACCAAAACATTTCCATGGCTCCAAATAGGAGCCCTGTCCATGTTAAGCCTTAACTTCCCATCCCCTATCCCCACCCCATCCCCTGGTAAACCTGTATTCTAGATTCTGACTCAGTTTGCTTATTCTAATTATTTCAGAACAGTGAAATCAAACAATATTTGTCCTTTTGTGTCTGGCTAATTTCACTCAACATGACGTCTTCAGGTTCATCCATGTTGTCATGTGTATCAGGATTCCATGCCCTTTACAGCTGAGTAATACTCCGTTGCATGTAGATACCACATTTGTTTACCCATTCATCAGTTGACAAATTGGGTTGCCTCCATCTTTTGGCAATTGTGAATAATGCTGCTCTGAACATCAATGTGCAAATATCTGAGTCCTTGCTTTCAATTCTTAAGGATATATATCTAGTAGTGAGATTGCTGGATCATATGGTACTTCCATTCTTAGTTTTCTAAGGAACCCCCAAACTGTCTTCTACCACAGCTGCACCATTTTACGTTGCCACCAGCAATAGTGCTCTGTTTCTCCATGTCCTCTCCAACACTTGTTATTTTCCTTTTTTTTTAATAGCCACTCTAATGAGTGTGAAATAGTATCTCATTGTGGTTGTGATTTCCATTTCCCTGATGGCTAATGATGATGAACATCTTTTCGTGTGCTTTCTGGCCATTTGTATATCTTCTTTGGAGAGATGTCTTTCCAAATCCTTTGCCCATTTTTAAATTGGGTTGTTTGTCTTTTTGCTGTTAAGTTGAAGGATTTCTTTATAATTTCCAGATATTAAACCCTTATTGGGTATGTGGTTTCCAAATATTTTCTCCCATTGTGTAGGGTGTTGTTTTACTTTCATGATAAAGTCCTTTGAGGCACAAAAGTTTTTCATTTTGATGAGGTATTGTTTATTTGTTTTTTCTTTTGTTGCTTGTGCTTTGGGTGTAAAGTCTAAGAAACCATTGCCTAACACAAGGTCCTGAAGATGCTTCCCTATGTTTTCTTCTAGGAGTTTGATAGTGTTAGCTTTTGTATTTAGGTCTTTGATCCATTTTGAGTTGATTTTTGTATACCGTGTGAGATAAGGATCACCCAGTTTTCCCAGCACTATTTGTTGAAGAGACTATTCTTTCCCAATTGGGTGGTCTTTGCCACCTTGTCGAAAATCAGTTGGCCATGAATGTGAGGGTTGGTTCCTGAGCTCCCAGTTCAGTCCCATTGGCCTGTATTCTGTATGTCTGTACATAGAGTACCATGCTGCTTTGGTCACTTTGGCTTTGTAATATGTTTTAGCATTGGGAGGTGTGAAGCCCCCAACTTCATTTTTCTTTTTCAAAATATTTTAGGCTGTTTGGGGCCCCTTACCCTTCCATATGAATTGATGGTTGACCTTTCCATTTCTGGAAAGAAAGTTCTTAGAATTTTGATTGAGATTGCATTGAATTTATAAATTGCTTTGCCACTGTCTAGTGTCCTTTGCTTTCAGTCTCAAGAACTCCCTTTAGCATTGCTTGTAGGGCAGGGCTAGTGGTGATGAACTCCCTCAGCTTTTGTTTATCTGGGAATGTCTTCATCTCTCCCTCATCTTTGAAAGAAAGTCTCTTGCTTGGCATTGTTTTCCTTCAGCACTTTAAAGTGTTTCAACCCATTACCTTCTTGCCTCCATGGTTATTGATTAGAAATTGGCTCTCAATCTAATTGGCACTCCCTTGTACATAACACATTCTCTTGCTTTTCTCTTGCAGCTTTCAGAACTTTCTCCTTGTCCTTTGCATTTGATAGTGTAATCAGTATATGATGGGGTATATTTTTCTTCATGTTTATCCTGTTTGGTATTCTCTGGGCTTCTTGGATGTGCATATTCATGTCTTTTGCTAAGTTTGGGATGTTCTCTGTCTTTATTTCTTTGAATATCCCTTCTGCCTCTGTCTTTCTTCTCCCTTCGGGACTCCCATAATGCATATATTGGTACTCTTGATGGTGCACCATAGCTCTCTTAGGCTGTTATCACTTTTCATAATTCTTTCTTTCTGCTCCTTCGCCTGACTCATTTCAAGTGTCTTGTCTTCAAGTTCACTGATTCTTCTGCCAGCTCCAATCTGCTCTTGAAACCCTCCTGAACATTTTTCATTTCAGTTATTGTGGTCTTAACTCCAATAGTTCTGTTTGGTTCCTTTTAAAAATTTCTCTCTCATTACTGAGATTCTCATATTGCTCATTCATTGATTTCCTGATATTGTGTAGTTCTTTCTCTGTTCTTTCCTTCATCCCCTTGAGCATTTTTTTAAAAGATTTATTTATTTTTTTATATCCCCCCCACCGCCGCCACCACCACCGCCCCGTTGTCTTGCATTTGCTGTCTGCTCTCTGTGTGTTCTTCTGCATCTGCTTGTCTTCTCTTTAGGTGGCAGCGGGAACTGATCCTGGGACCTTCTGGAGTGGAGAGAGGAGCTCAGTCTCTTGCGCCACCTCAGCTCCCTGGTCTGCGTGTAACTTTTTGTTGCATCATCTTGCTGTGCCAGCTCGCCACGCGGGCCAGCTTGCCTTTCACCAGGAGGCCCCAAGAATCGAACCCTGGACCTCCTAAATGGTAGATGGGAGCCCAATTGCTTGAGCCACATCCATTTCCCCCCTTGAGCATTTTTAAGATCATTTTTTAAAGTCTTTGAAATGTCCACATTCTGGTCGTCTTCGTTGGTGTTTTCTGGATTTTTATCCTCTTCCTATGGATGGACCATCATTTCCTGTTTCTTTGTTTGTCTTGTGCTCTTTTGTTGTACACTGTACACGTTAATATTTTAAAATGTTAACTCTAGGATTTATTCCCTCAGATGTCTGTTTCTTGATTTTATAAGCAGCTGGTGATAGGACAGAGCTTTTCTTGAGCTTCAGCCTCCTCTATCAGGAAGGTCTGCCCAAGGTGAATGCACTGTGCAGGGTTTTCCCTATTTTTCTGGGCCTCTATTTTGTCCTCGGCTTTTTGCAATTCCCCTGTTTGCAGGAGCTTGGTTGTCCTCTCTGTCCCAGAGGACAAACCTCCCTTTCCTGGGTATCTGAAGCCAGCAGGCCTTTGCCCCAGACTGTCCATCTCTCTAGTTTGCTGTACTCCTTCTGTTGTCTCGTGCTGCTTTGGTCTGGAAGGCACATCCGGGAGGAGGGGCCGCTGCAGCAGATATTCCCAGTTCAGCCTTTCCCAGCCACAGCAGGGCCAGGGACCCATGAAGGGGGCACACACTGGCTCCAAAGTGCCCTAAGGGGTTCCAGGAGCTTTTTCCACAGTTCTCCAAAGCTGAGCTTCCTTGGCCTGCCTGGAAAATGCAGCCCTTCAGCTCGTGGTCCCACAGCCCCATGGAAGCATAACGTCGCTACATCTCCCTCACGGCCTTTGCCCAGCGCAGGTTGGAACAGTGGCTGCCCTCAGAGCAGGACCCAGTGATCTGGAGTCACTGCGCAAAAGCCGTGATCGCTGATGGGCCATGCTCAGCCCTGTTCCCGGGGAAGAGGAATGTTATGTCCCTTTCTGTCACCAGTGAGCTCGCCAAGGGCTGGACCCCATGGTGGCCTTTCTGAGAGTGGGAGTGGCACCAGTGGCCACCAGCAGAGAGAGCAGTTTAGTGGTCTTTACTGTACCTTGTCAGCCTCCTCCTCCGCTCTCCCCTGGATGGTGCAGGGTTCTGGCCTCCAGCATTTCAGAAGTTCCTTCCTGCGTAATGTTGTTCTTGGGGGAGGCCTGAGTCCTGGAGCCCCCTGCCCCGCCATCTTCCCACCAAATTGTTAACTTTCACATTTTAGTCATTGATATCTGTTATACAAACTGTTAAAAGATTTTTTCCAGGGGAGTGGATGTAGCTCAGTGGTTGAGTATCTGCTTCCCATGTACGAGGTCCTAGGTTCAATCCCTGGTACCTCTTAGACAGATAGATAGATAGACAGACAAAAATAAATACTTTTTCCAGCAGTGGAGTGGCCCTGCTCCTCTGCTGCTCACTCTCATGGCTGGGATGAGGCAGGCCCCCTGCTCCGCCACACTGTCTTTTGAACCTAATCCCTGCTGAGATGCGGCCACAGTGGCCATTGCCGGGCCGTCCACCTGCTAGTTTCTGGAGAGCGTGTGCCAGCCCTCAGCTCATGCTCCCTCCTGGCCCCAACCAGGCCTCCAGGCACTGGCCAGCTGTCTCAAGGGTGCAGGTGTCTGAGAGGTGCATTTGGGCTGCACTGGGTCAGTGGCCCTTCTTTCTAGGGGAGAAACTTGGCATCAGTGGCACAGAGTCCGAACGTGAGAGTGAGGCAGGGACAAGACCAGCTTGAGTCCATCCAGCGTTGAGTCAGTGCTCACTCAGGGCCTGCGGGTGTGACCAGAGAACAGCATTGCACGTCAGAGTCCCCACAGAGGGGCGCGGCTCCACCGAGCCCACCCTGGGCTAGGCCCTCTGCTTGGGCCCTGTACAGTCTACATGGAGAGAGGACACTCAACACAAGTCAAATGCCAGGTCCCGAAATGGATTCCACAGACAGCGGTGCAAGGTACTCACGGAAAAGGAGAGGCAGAGCAGCGCGGTGGAGCGATGCCAGCCTGGGCCTGGGACTCAGGCGGACTGCTCAGCTGCCTCAGCCTCATTTCCTCATCTTTCAAATGGAGGAAGCAGCCTGTGTCCACATCCAGTGTCCTGGGCAGCAGGGACAGTCTAACAGCTGGAAGTAGCCCTGGGTGGGTCCCTCTCAAGCCATCACCAGCTGTACGGATCCTCAAGGGAGCGTGACTTCAGCCTGGCTGGCTGAGGGGCTGCCTATCCTGGTCCATGGCCTGCCTGAGCTCTGGATGGCATTTATTTATCTGGGTTGTCAAAGATGCCCAAATTGTGGGAAGACTCCTCTTTTACTATTTCCAAACCTTCTGAGAGAATGCAGCAAGTCCAGACCTGGTAGGTTTTGTCTCGGAGCTGGGAGGTGGGCAGGGCCCCATGGGAGGGGTGCTGGCCGCCCCTGAGCCTTGGTGGGGACGCTGAAGCATAGGCCAGGTCTCTCCATGCCTGGTCCAGGCAGCCTGTGGACAGGCGGGGATGGAGCGGTTTCTACTGCTGTTTAAACGAGACGGTGCCGATCCTGAGTTCAGATGTGTGCTAGCTGCGAGGATGCGTGGCTGACTGTCGGTCATCCCAGAACTGAATAAAGTAGTCCTCGAGGAGTATTAAACGCTGCCTTGTATGAATTTTCTGGAACTTCTTTGGAATGCTTTGTTGGTTTGTTTTTGTTGTTGTTTTGTTTTTAAATTTGAGGGGAGCTCAGAGCAATGAAAGGAACCTTTTCAGGACTTTGACTCTGTGTTTGAGGATTTTGTTCAATATGAAACTTATTTTTTCCCCAAACATGCTCTTTTTCCTAAGTTTCCTCCTCTGCTCCCATTGAATGCTGCTGGCAAGGTCAGACTGGCCAGTCAGTCAGAGAGTGTCCTCTCGGTCTACCCCTGCAGCTCTTCCTCACTGACTTGTCCTCCCTTTTCCTCCCACCACAGCCACGGTCAGAGCCCCGTTTGTCAGCACACCTCAGCTAAAGCTGCACCCTCAGGGACTCTAGCCGCAGTTGCCATAGTTACTTCCCTGAAACACAGCTCAAGCGTATTCCCCTTGACTTTAAACCCACTGGTGGTTCCACGTTGGCCCTGGGATAAAGCTCCTCTAGGGCCTCTAGTCACCCCAGCTAACCTCCTGAGTTTTCCGTGCCGTGGAGGCCTCCTTCCCTGGTGCACCGTGCTCCAGGCGTGCCTGTTCCCCACTGAGCCTTCCCCTGTTCCCTGCTCCGGTGACAGCAGTCATTTAGGCCCGGAAGGCTGTAAGGCGGAGGCCTTACAGGCAGGGACCAACAGGAGAAGTATGCTGTCAAGGAAAGTGAGCGCTGCTTGTAGCTCTGCATTAAAGTACTTCTGGGATATGCGTTTTGAACCTACATTGAACCTTGTAATTGATAATAAAGAACAACGCAGCCTCACATGCAGGTACGTGGTGTCCTCACAGGGAGTCCACTGGAAGAAGCACCTTGCGCCCCCCGGGAAACGTCTTGGCTGCTGGTCCAAGTTGCTGTCGGTCTGCTCAGGGCGTGAGGCAGCCAGGATGGTGCTCAGCACTGCAGTTCACATGTGTTTCTTTACAGGGGTTTAGACGTTGAAAGCACAAACTGGGAAGCGGATGTGGCTCAAGCGATTGAGCTCCTGCCTACCACGTGGGAGATCCCGGGTTCGGTTCCTGGGCCTCCTAAACAAGACAAGCAAGACAGCGAGCTGAGGGAAGCGGCTGTGGCTCAACTGGTTGGGCTCCCGTTGACCATATGGGAGGCCCAGCAAGATGACGCAACAAAGGGAGACAAGCAGACACAGAAAAACACAAAGCAAATGGACACAGCGAGCACAAGCAGCAAGGGGGTATAAATAAATAAACAAAAATCTTAAAAAAAAAAAA
>JAQZBX010045562.1:0-21007 GCA_029593785.1 Cabassous unicinctus | reverse complement strand
AACCTCTGGTCCAGAGATGATGACATCCTGTAGACTTTCTCCAGCTCATGGAGGTCCTTGATCAACACAGCTGTCTGCATCCCTGCCTTTCTCCCTGTCCACCCTGTCCCTAGTTCCCTCTCTCCCTGTCTGTCTCTCTCTGAAGCTGCTAACTTCTTTCCATCTCAGCTGCAACATGACTCTCACCTACCCCCCAAAGATCAGGACCCTTCTTTCTTTTTTTAGGATCCTGTTAGCATCTGTTAACTCTGCTGATTTCAATCACCTTAAAACTGAAGCTTTATACACACAATTTGAGAGGCCTCAAATTCAACAAATTTCTAGATTTAAGTCTTGGAGAAAAAAATCTATTTTCCCATTAACTCCCATTGTCACTAGAAAACTGGTTATAGTTAAAAATTGAGTAAGAAGAAGGCTTTTGAGGGGAGAGTTAAATTAGAGGTCAAGCATCATAAGTGGAGGGATGAATCCCCAACCAGCAGCAGCATTTCATCAGTTCTGAGCTTCTCATCACCACCATCCCCCTTCACACACCTTCATCCTCTCTTCCTTCAGACCAAAGCAATTTTCCCAATGGCAAAAACATATATTACCACTCTGATTATACTAAGATATTACCTCCCTTTCTCCTTTTTGTCTTCATCTACATTTATGTCTCATGTAGTGAAAATTTGAATTCAGTAGATCAGGAACATTGTTTTAATAACCCGGATACCACAACCTGACAAAGCTATTAGAAGAAAAGTATTATAACAAAAATCTTTCATGAACATGGATGCCTAAATCTTCAACAAAATATTAGCAAAGAAAATCAAACAATGACCAAGTGAATTTATCCCAGGAATGCAGGTTTGGTTTCATGTTTGAAAATCAATCAACATAATTCACCATATTAACAAAATAAACAATTAAAACCATGTGATTAATTCAATAGATACAGAAAAAGCATTTCATAAAACCCAACACTGATTGTATCAACACTCAGAAAACTAGGAATAGCAGGGAACTTCCATAATCTGATGAACTTCCATAATCTGATGAAAGGTATGTATAAAAAGGCTAATACATAGTTAATGATGAAATAGTGAAATACTTCCTCCCCTAAGATGGGGAACAAGGCAAGGATGTCTGCTTGCACCACTTCTGTTCAACATTGTCCTCAAATGCTGACCAGAGTAGTGAAGCACTAAAACAAAAGTCATAAAGATGGAAAGCAGGAAGTAAAACATTCCTATTTGCAGATGACTTTATTCTTTCCATAGAAAATCTAATGAATCAACAAGAAAAAATATAGAACTAATAAGACAATACAAGTCCAACATACAAAAACCAATGGTATTTCAGTATCCTAGCAGCAAACAAGTGGAAGCAAGTAGAAATTTTTAAAGGAATATTATTTACAATAACATCAAAAAACATAAAATACTTAGGAACAGATTTCAGAATTGATGTGCAAGATCGCTGTACTGAGAGCTACAAAACATTCTGTAGAGAAATTCAAGAAGGCCTAAATGAATGGAATGATATTCCTTTTTTATGAATTGGGAATTTAACATTGTTAAGATATCAATTCTTTCAAAATTGGTCTAAAATTTCAAAGCAATTCCAATCTTACTCACATAGGGTTTCATAGAAATTGACAAGATTTAAAATTGTTCTGTGAATTTTTCTGTGACCTAGAAGAGCCAAAACAAGCTTGAAAAAGGAAAGAGCTGGAGGACTTTAGCAGCTATATTCATAAGAACAAAAAATTGGAAACAACTTGAGTGGTTACACATTGCAAGATGGATAAATAATTTGTGGTATACAATTAGTACTCAGCAATAAATAGAAATGAGGTACTGACATATGCAATAACATGGATGAATCTCATAGTCATTATGCTGAGTGATATCAGCCTGTTGCAAGGATGCAAAGTCTCATTTCATTTATATGATGTCCTAGAAGAGACGATATGAATCCATGGTAGAAAACAATTCACAACATTAACTGCCAGGGCTAGTTTGGGTTAACTAGGAAGACACATTAGGGAACTATATGAGATAATGGAAAAATCTATGTTTTGATAGGGATGTAGGTTAAGTAATTGTATTTATTATTTGTGAAATATTACAGTTTCAAAGTATGCCAACTTTGTCTCAAAAGAGATGATAATTGAGTGGGAGGTGGGAGGCACAGATGAAACAAAGATGGTAGAATGCTGATGGTTGTTGAAGCTGGAGTGTAGGTGCTTTCTCCATAAGAAACCATTTTTAAATTTAGCATTAAAAGAAGAAATCATGCAATAGAAAACATTTCAGTCACAGCTTCATATCTGGCTAGCTGAGCAAACTGTAAGTTTCTTTGGATTTTAGTTCCCTGGTGGTGCCACTTTGACTGGTAATTGAAATGTTTTGCCCACCATCCTTTGCCAGGAACCTCTGAAACATGATATCATCTGGAAATGATTTTGGGATAATTGTCCTGTTTTCTTAACAGCCATTGACCCTTGACATTTTTTTTCAAATGCAAGAGCAAGGCCTCCCAGCCATTGTTAAATGGCAAGGTAAATCCACACACTGCAAACACCACAGAGAACTGCCAACTCTAAAAGGGAAGTTGGATGAGAACAAATTCCATGGAAACAAGTTCCAGAAACTTCCAGGTAGTTTAAAAAAAGAATACTCTGCAAATTATTATTTTTGCTAAGATTCCTGTTTCTCTTTATTAATGTAATACAGAACTTTCTTCAAGTAAAGTGAGAAGACCTTAAACCTATGTCAACTCTATTGTCATTTGCTTAAAAAAAAGAGAAAAAAAGAAAAATGCAAAGTTCTGCCTAATGTACTTGAAGAGCCCAGTGCTCCTCTGTCCAGAAAGCTGCAGGAGTGGGGGGCGGTGCCTTGGGAGCATGGGCCACTTCCCCTTATGAGATGGCCTGGCCTCCTCAGGGGCCATTACAGGAGGGGTGGTATAAGCATGTTGTGGACAGGCTGCATCCAGGAGCTCAGCCACAAAGAGTGACGATCTGGGACTCACCCCAACTTGGGCCACAAAACTTGGACCCAAACAATGTGCTGGGTACTGTGAGGTACACAGGAAGCCAGGGAGTTTCCCACATGGATTGAGACTCCCAGGCTGGGCAGACCATGGGGGGTGGGGCTTCTAGAGGCAGAGAAGAAGGGATGGAA
Source organism: Cabassous unicinctus (assembly GCA_029593785.1). Classification (NCBI taxonomy): domain Eukaryota; kingdom Metazoa; phylum Chordata; class Mammalia; order Cingulata; family Chlamyphoridae; genus Cabassous; species Cabassous unicinctus. The sequence continues at coordinate 17,837 of JAQZBX010045562.1, read as the reverse complement.
GACTACCTAAGGCCACCTGTGATGGGACAGGAGAGAGATGGCACATCTCACATCCATGACATGCATAGATTTTTTTTGAAGGTACTGGGGATTGAAACCAGGACCTCATAAGTGGGAAACAGGCACTCAACCACTGAAGCTGTATCTGCTCCCTAATGAGAGGTCGCTTTTTGTTTGTTGTTTTTGTTTTTAAGAGGTAGGGGAGGTACATCTGCTTCTAAATGGAATTTTTTTAAAGGAGGCACTGGGGATTGAATCTGGGACCTCATACATGGGAATCAGGCACTCAACAAATTGAGCTACATCCATTCCATGTATAGGTTTTAAGTGTACAGTTTAAAGAGTTTTGAAAATGTTTCTTCTCAGGTAACTAACACCCCAACAGAGATAGAGTGTTCTTCTGTCACCTCAAAATGTGCCCTCATGTCCCTACCAGTCATTCCTCACCCTGCATAAGAACCTTATCCAACTTCTATGACCATACATTAATGCTATTCTATTTTTGAAAAGGTGGAATCACACAGTGTGTCTGACTTATGTCACTCAAAATACTGTTTGAGATTCAACCCTGCTGTTGCCCATATCAATAGGTAATACCTTTTTTATTGCCGAATGATAGTCCATTGTATAAATATACCACAGTTTGCTTATTCATCCCTTTGTTGATGGACATTGGGTTGTTTTCCAGCTTCAACTATTGTAATTAAGCTGCTATAAACAATCTTCTTCATGTCTTTTATGGACATCTGTTTACATTTCTCCCAGGTAAATGCCTAGGGATGGAGTTGCTCTGTGGGTATACATTACACAACTTCCCAGACTCTCAGTTTTCCAACCTGGTTGCACCTCTCTCTACTTTGGATATGTCGGGCTGCTATGAGATAATATCTCAGGTTCCTAGAAGCCTTTCCCTATTGTTGAGAGAATCTGCAAGACACTGCCTTAAATCTTTCTAAGATCTTGGGAAGGGGATTCAGTCTCTTCTCCAAGGCCATTTCTTCCTTTGGGAACATTTTGCTGACTGGAGAGACTGGAAACATGGAATACTTTTATTTTTCAGCCAGCAAGTTGTGACTCTGTTTCTCTAAATTCTTCATGCAAACTGAACAGTTCTTGGTGTACCTCACCTCTCTTCTCTATATCACACAGCTAAAAGACGCTAATTGGCACTTTCAACATTCTACCTAGAAAATCTTCTTATCAATTGCTACAAGTCCTTTAGGTGCATTTCCTATTTCCCAAGTTACTTGTTGGTGATGGTCTAGCCCTTGGTCCTCCCCTGACTTGCTGCTCTCTCTCCAGCCTCTGACAGTGGTCCCTTCACAGCTCATCCAGCTCCACTACAGTTCCTCTCACCACCTTTCTAGGCTCTACCTGCCACCTGATTCCAAAGCCAATGCAACATGTTTTAAGTTTTAGTTACAGCAGCACCCCACTTCCAGATATCAATTTCTATTTCCTGTACCAATTACTGCATAACCATCTACCCCAAAACTTAGTGGTTTGAACCAGAGGAAGTTTATTATTCCTCCCAGTTCTGTGAGTGGGTTGGGCTGTTTTCTCACTCAGGTAGTGCACTCCCATAGAGTGTAGCCTGGGCAGGTGGGCCCAGGAGAGCCTCACACATCTGCTCACAGTTGACTGGGCACCCCATCCCCTCCACATGGCCTCATGTCTCATCCTCCAGCTTCCTCACACAGTGGCCTCAGGCCTGTGGGTCAAAAGGGTTAAGACAGAAGCTACCCAGCTTCTTGAGACCAAGGCTCCAGAGCTCACACAGTTTGTCAATCACAGGCAACCAGGTTCCAGGGAAGGGGATGCGGACACTGCCCCTTGACCAGTGTAGTGGCAAAGCTACATGGAGAAGGAGAAAGGGGAGACTTTGTAACAGTCCTTGAAAACAGTCTACCAACCAGGTGCTCAGTGGTTTTATTAACACTTTCTGGGGTCTGGTGGACCCTCAGCGTCATCGTCCTTGTGACCCACAGCTTCATATCACAGAATGTTCATGAGGGAAGTCACTTCCAAATGGTACCTTCTCTTTCTGTATGAGGTTCAGAATGGCATAAAACTGACACTTCTTTGGCATTCATTTCCTACAGCTAGCATAACAAAGTACCACAAACTGGGTGGCTTAAAACTACAGAAAAGGGATCTCTCACAGCTCTGGAGGCCACAAGTCTGAAGTCAAGGTGTGAGCAGAGCTGTGCTCCCTCGGGAGGTTCTAGGGAGCTTTTTCCCTGCTCCAGCTTCTGGTGGTTTCCAGCAACCCTTAGCATTCCTTGACATGCAGGCACATCACTCCAGTCTATGCCTCCATATTCCTTCCATGTTGGTATCTCTTCTCCCTTCTCTACAAGGACATGGGTCATGTTGAATGAAGGCCACCTGATCAAGGGATACTCAACTTAATGAATTACTTCAGCAGAGGCCCTATTTCTAAATAAGGCCACATCCACAAGTCCTGGGGCTTAGGACTTGAACATGCTTTTTAGGGGACACAGTTCAACCCCGAACACCTTCTAAAATACAATTCTGAAAGGAAACAGTCAGGGCTCTTCTTTCTCTGGGGTTCTGTGCCATAGACTGACCACTGTCTGTGGTCCATTTGAGGCCCACACTCCCAGGAGGCCTTCTGTTCCTCACTACCCTCTGACCCAAATCCCATTCCATTCCTGTTCCCCAACACTTGCCTCTCTCAAGGAACTGCTGAAAAGCTAATAGTGAGGGATCTTTAAAGTGACATTTCTCAAAGTGGAGAGGGAAGCACTGCAGGAGGAGGCCAGCCAGGAGCCCAGAGCCACCTGACTGGCCCTGGAATGGGACATATGGAATCAGCAAGGATGCAGTCCATTTGTCCATCAGTTCCTCCAAGGAGCCCAGCCCATTGCCTGGCTCTCCAGCCTCCCCTTTGTCCACACCCTCATGAGGGGTCTTGCATTCCAGTGCTGGGGGCAGACTGGGTCCTCCTCAGGGCCCCAGGTCTGAGTACCTGGCTGTGCAGGGCCAAGGCACAGACATCAGCTGAGATTTTCTTTGTCTCCTGACCCAGTGGCACCCAGAGGCCTCTCCTCTTCTGTCCTTCTCCTTTTCTTCTTTGCAACCCCAGCACTTTGCTAAGTGTCACCAAAAGCAGAAGAGGGAGGAGGAAGCTGCTCTCAGAGGCTGTTCTGCTCATCTGGGCACCCCTGACTCTGTGGGGGTTGGTCCCAGGATCTTCAGGAGATAAACAGAGTAAAAGAGTTTCTTTAAAAAGTGCCTCTAGCAATCCGGAAGACACCAAAGCCTGCTTGGGGTGCCTTGCAGGCAGGCCTGTAGGGGCTTGGATGGCAGGAGACATGGGAGATTCAGAGGCTTGGCCAAAGTGGGCAGCCACTGAGCTGCTGACTCTGGACTCCCCAGCATGGAGCTGGGGGCACAGAGCAGTTTATACTTGTGGTCTACAGACCCCTTGATATCCATCCCTGAAAGATGAGCATGTTCTCATCCATGTGCAGATGCTAAGCTCTTCGTTTAGGTTTTACTGTGAAGCTATTGAAGGGAGTGGGGCAGAGTGTCTTCCTTAAGTGTGGAAGTGGGTGCGGCAGAGTACCTGTTTTCTCTCCCCATTGTCTCCAAAGCCCTCTGCTGCTCTGGGCCTGTGGATTGATACAGCTCATTGGACCTGCCTTCACTTTGGTTCCAGGCACTTCTTAATAAGTGCACAAAGTGCTCTGGGCTCAAAAGAGACACTAAAATCAATACATGTTCATCACCACCATCACCACAGACTCATGCTTTCCCAGGTTGGTAGGTTGGTTTTGTGTTTCTCTGTGGATGTTCAGCCAGTTCTGTCACAATAATGATCACTATCACTCTATCAATTTATCACTATTAACAGAAGTGTTATATCTCTATCGCATTGCTGCCTTGGAAAAGGGCCTTCCAGACAGTGAGACTTATGGGCCAACTTTGCCCATTTTTTACCCCACTTGCTGACTGGGTTTGCAGCCAAGGGTCCCCAAGAACTAGCCCTGCCTTCCAGGAGTGTGAAGTCTGCTGGGGCAAGTGGCAGCAGGCCCCAGTCCTGAGGTTTTTGGGTGGATTTCAGTGTTAACATGGTTAAGCCTGTGTAAGGGTGTCTGGGTATTTTCTGGCTCCTTCTGAGGAAGAACTGTTCATCCTGACCCCATGGGCTTAAGTAGGATTTTTTGAGTCATCCATGTGTGAAGACAGTAGCAGTCCTTTGTACTTGGGCAGAACTTTACAGTCTCCAAAGCCCCTGTATAGGTGTTGTCAAGCTCATGGAAACTCACCATAGCCCCAAGAGGTGGGCAGAGTGGATGGTGGCCTCCCATGTTTGAGAGAGGGAAACTGAGGCTTCTAGGGAGCACAATGCAATCCACAGGCTGAGCAGGGCAGAAATACATGCCTCTGGCCCCTGGGAAGCCCCAGCCTGGGCCAGTCTACCCAGGTTTCTGTGGAGGTGGACTGGAGAAGGCTGCTGTGCTCTCATTTCCTCAGAGCCTCTGCAAAGTGCAGACCATCAACCAAAACAAAATGGTTTTTTTACATCCAGTGCTATTAAGAATGGTGAGAAAAGTTCAGCCCAGGATGAAAAGCTTAAATCTTTATTTTTTCCCTTCCCCCTCTAAGAAAGAATGGATTCCTTGCTTTGTAAATTATCCAGCCCTTGTCCTTGACTTGGCAGCCATTGCAGGCTGGTATGGATGTTGCATAATCTTAAATATTGATTCTTTTTTAAATGATGATATATTTATAATTGGCTTCTTCAGTGATAAACATTGAATACATGAAATTTTAACACTCTATTATAAGAACTAGGAAAAAATAAATAACCTATTACAATTCAGCAGAAACTGGTAAAATTTTCAGTTCCTTGTAAAGTATCACTCATGTCAAGAGAAATTCTTTAGTGTTGAACTTACAAGTCACCTAGTGACAGTATTTAGGAGGAAAGTGTGTGTAAGTTAATTGCTATTCCCTAATCAAGTCTTGGAGCAGAAAGAGCACCATTCACCTAGAAACAGTCATAGAAAGGAAAATAATAGTGATTCTTTTTAAACCAGAAAAAAAAAATCCAAGAGCACTGCACTCCTCCACCTTCCTCTGCTGTAGCTCACTCCTAATGGGCTCTGGTCTTCCTGAGACAGAAGGTCCATTCTTAGAAATGTTCTAGCAAAGAAAGCCACAGTAGGAATCTCTTTCTCCATTTCAGCAAACACTGGACCTACTTCTGCCCCATCAGGCTGATTCCTCACATCTCTTGGGCTTTCTGGGCAGAACAAACTCTGAGATGTGTTTCGTTGGGGTCCTTCACAAGAGCCAGAGACCATCAGCTTTCATTATCCCCACATATTAAGCTCTCCCACCTTGGACCTTGAGTAGCTCCTCTCAATCACTGGGTTATGGGGCCATCACCCACCCAGGGTGAACTCCTCCCCTCCAAAGACAAGTCAGTGTGCAGCTTTGCTGGAAGTACTGGCACTTCTTCATCTCATATGCTGAAGAAATTATGTCCTTGTAGAAAAAAATATTTTCATAAAGCAGAGCTATATGGTGTGGTGTTTGCAGCTGTACCACTTGTCCCTCAGGCATCAAGATTACTAAGGCTTGGGTTATAGGAGAATGAAGAGAATGGTCTTTGCATAAATCCATATGGGTTATAAATGAGCCAATTCTCATCCAGCTTGACTCCCAAGCCAGTTAGGTTTGGTGGAGGGATCCACAAAGTCACAGCAGAAAACAGGTTTCCATTTGCAAGGTTCAGCTTCCAAGGGTGATGATGCCACTTCCGATACTAAATGCAGGAGGAAAACCAAACCATAAAGTATTTCTTCAGTTTGGCAACTTGTGGTACAATTTCACGTAATGCAATTATGTTTTTTCATCTCTTGTGGCTTAAAGTTTCATTATCTATTACCTTGCCAGTCATCTATTTTTACCTTCTAGCACCATAAAATGTGGGGAGATGTGTTGACTGATTTCTTTGGTGTGGTGTTTAAAAGGCCTTGGTCAGAAAATTATTTCTAGTTAGTCCAGCTGTCATTTGAATTACAGCAAACAGCCAGGATGGTTTGCAAAATGGAGTTATGTGTTAAAACCATGCAAGGTACTTCTCATAAAAGGATGATATGTTTCCCCGTTGCTTTTCTCTTGTTCTGTCTTGCAGTTATTAGAAGCACTGTTAACAAGCAAAGGTTATATGTGAGTATCCTGTAGGTGATGTGAGCTTGTTGATTCATAGGCAAACAGACCAATGGATGGGTTCCCTGGATTGATTAAGGTTGGCTTGGTAAAAGGAAGCAACAAGCCAGGGGCTTGGAAGTTGTTAAATTATAATGATGACCTTCTTTCAGAGGGAGCCCACTGAGGGCCTGGTTCTTGGGAGAGTCTTGCCCCTGATGTGGGATACCTTATTCAGTGTGCCAGCTGTTCTTGGAGGCCATGGGGTGTGTCAGCCTCCCAGTTTATTCGACAGCCTGGAGCCAATCCTGACCTCCAATCTCAGGGCCTGGCCAGACCCAACAGGTGGTTTCTGAGGTTTGGCTCAATCTACAGAGAGACCAAAAATTATTTTTAGAAGGTTTAGCACATAGATATTGTACAAATTGATGTTCTATTTTCCAAAGAACCTTCTCTGTTCTTTTTACAGGTCCAAAAAAGCCCCCCCTGGCAAAGGCTCTTGCCCAGCAGTACCAGCCCTAATGTGAGAAATTTGTGTTTTTTCTCAAAAAACTCTCTGCTTCTTAACCTGGCTCTCCCCAAGCCTGGCTCTCATCCCCAATTCAGCTCATCTAAATAGGTGAGCTTCTTCCAGACAGTGAATTCTGCTTAGCAGTTAGCATCTAACTGCTCCTTTCTTAGCCTTAAAAACAAAAATTAGCATCACTCCTGAGCACCTCACTTTTATATCCAAAGCTACCTGCTCCTGTGCAAGGGGCTCTCACAAATGGATTTCCTCCCATTTCCTCGATCCCTAAAGAAACTATTTGGTGGTTTCTAGTTCTTTGGCAATCCCTTAACTTTCATGAGGAAGAAGGGGAAAAAGCCAGATCAGCAGTTTTCCAGTGCTCAAAACATGGTTTTGCTTTTCAAGATGTATTTTATATTTCTGTACATTGCCTCTTTCCCCTTATTCTAGAATTCCTCCAGTGACCTTAGCAGGAGACCAGCCATTCCCAGTGCTTTACAGTGCTAGGGCTTCATAACTTGCATGGCCTTCCAGGATAGTGCATTTTCAAGGTAGGATATTGTCCCTTAGTCTCTAAACTGCTGTTCACTTTTCCCTGATTCTATGGTCTGTTTTCTTTCTGTAAGCCCCTCAAGGGTCACTCTACAATGTGTTCACTGAATGTATGGGCAAGGTGGGATGACATGTGCCTAGGCCCAGGGACAGCAACCCCAGTGGGGCAGAGCCCAGGCAGGTGAGGGGTAACAGGGGCCCTGCAGAAGGGCAGGGCTTGGGGAACATGTCCATGGCAGCAAAGCCACTGTCAGCATCCCCATAGCTGGAAGCAAGGGGCCCAGGCCCTTGACCAGGATGGTGGGACAGGGCCAAGGCTTGTGGGATGTGGGTTCAGGAAAGGCCCTGAGCCCTCGACAGAGAAATGATGGCTGAGCATTGGACCACAGGAAGTCCACTCTGCTGAAGCCAGAGAGGTAAGGGAAAAGGGTCAGGGTTCCAGCAAGTGGCTGATGGTATGGTTTGAAGAGACTGTGGAGGGGAAAGGTGACTGCACAAGGATGGGATCTGCAGAGGGGCCAGGATCTAGTGGAGGTAATAGCATCCTGCCCAATGAAATGTCCACATATGGTTCTTGGAGGTCTTGCCAATATCCTTCTATAAAGGGTCAGAAGCAGCTTTCAGGAGAAGGAAAGACTAAGAGAGGCAAGAGCTGGCAGCAAGCTAGAGACAGTGTCAGGCAATGAGGAAGTTCCCACAAGAGGACCCTCAAGACCAGACTCTGGAGAGCACAAGCAACATGGAGACTTGGCACCTGAGAGGTGTTGGGGTCTCCCATTCCCAGCTGCTCCAAGGAACATGCCATGCAGAGCTCTAATTGTGCCTTAGGTGATCCTGCCCTCCCACCACCACCTTACCCATGGAGGCAGGGCAGCCTCTGGCCCCTGGCACCTGTACACAGGTGAAAGTGGGATGGACACTGAGCCTGCAAGTCAGCAGGTAGCTGGATGGTGAAAGAGGAAAGGGGTCCAAGATGGGGTGCAGTGGGCAGTATGCAGACATCATGGGAGGTGGGGGGGTTCTACAATAATTCTCTGACCTTTGCTTCCAATGTCACATCCTCACTGTCCCTCATAAGGGCCTTGTGATGACTTTGGACCTACCCAGTAATCCAGAGCATCTACCATCTGAAGAGCCTCAGCTCAATCCCACCTGTAATATCTCTTTTGCTGTGAAGGCAACATATGTACAGGTCCTGGACATTTATACTCACATGTGTTGCCAATGTCAAAGGCTTTCACCCTCTGCTGATATCCCCCAAGGTCTCAACCCAATCGGCATCAACTCAGAGTGCAAAATCGCCTCTGAATGTCATCAGATGGGTATCTTCTTTTCCAAAGCATGAGGTTTTTGCCCTTGTTTTAATTAGGCTGTTGGTATTTTTCTTATGGATCCATAGGACTTCTTTCTATATTCTGGACAGGAGTCATTTTTAAGATATACATACTGTCAATATTTTATCCCAGTCAATGGCTTGCCTTTTTACTTTCTTTATGGTAGCTTTTGATTAACAGACATTTTAAATTTCTATGAAATACAATTCATTGATTTTCTTTTTTATTGTAAATGTTTTTTTAATCCAGTCTAAGAAATTTTTGCCTATCACAAAACTCTGAAGGTATTTCCTATGATTTTTGTTCCTAGAAGTTGTACAGTTTTAGTGTTTATGTTTAGTTCTATGATAAATCTTAAATTAATTTTTCTGCATGGTATAAGGTAAGAGTCAAAATTTACTTTTTTTTCCATATGGATAACCAGTTGCTTTAGAAAATATCTTTTTTCCCCAACTGAATTGTACTGGTACCTTGTCAAAAATGAAGTGATTGTATACATGTGTGTCTATTTCTAGATTCTTTCTTCTGTTCTTTTGAGCTATTTGTCCTTAAACCAGTATCATTCTGCCATAATTACTGTAATTACTGTAGTTTTCTAACAGCTGTAGGACTTGGGTCTGGAGATTTGTGTCCTACAAAGAATTTATTCATTTCTTCTATGTTGTTGAATTTATTAGCATGCATATTTTCAAAATATTCTCTTATTATCCTTTTAATATTCATCAGATTGATACCAATGGCCCTATTCAATTTTCCTGCTCCATCTTGCTAGGGATTTATTGGCTTTATTTACCTTTTCAAAGCAATGGCTTTGGGCTCTATTGATTCTGCATGTGGACTTTCCCTGCTGACCATCACCGTGGCCTTGGCCCACTTCCCTACTTGCCCTGGTCTTCCACTTGGCTCGATGGGGTGGGGTCAGTGATGGCTCAGGCAGCCCCTCAGCTGCAAGTCCATGTTCTCCTGCCCCTGGATGAGGACTTGCAAGGTGATGAGCCTGCATCAACCTCAGAAGGAAACTCTGTTTTTAAAGATGATGTCATTTTCCTTCCTACATCATAAAGTGACTGAAGCCAAAGAGAACAAGCCATTGTCTGTGGAGGGTTGGCCAGGGGTGGTGCCAGGTGCTGACTGCAGGCCCTGGGTGAGGATCACCCAACACATGTCTCCTGGTATCCTGCCACAATGCCCTCCTCCCTGCTCTCCAGAACCAAGAGGCAGGGGCTTCCCTGCAGCCTCGGGCACTTTATATGCATTGTACTTTCTGCCTGGGAGGATCTTCCCTCTCAACTTTGCTTCTTTAATTGCTCACAATTCTCCCAAGGGACATAAAACATCATTTCTGGAAAGAAGCCTCCTGTTCTCAAATCCCTCATTCCTGCTGCTATGCTCTGCCAGGGAGGGTACTCCAATTATATGTTCTCAAAGAACTGAGTCCTTCTCCTGGGTAGCACTTACTGCAACTGTCCCTAAATACTCATGTTATAAGCAGAGACTTATTTTTTCCTGAATTGGAGGACTCAATATTTTAAAGAAATCAGTAATCCCCCAATTATGATTTCTGTACAGTATCAAACTAATTAGAAAATTATATAGAAATGTAAATGCACAAAACTAGCTGAGAAGACTCTGAATAATAATCTGAAAATAGATTTGCCCTTCTAAGGTATAAAAATACACTAAAATCTACAGGAATTAAAAATTGATGATGTCTGATTAGGAATATTCAAAAAGGTCAGAGGAAGAGAATTGAAAATGTGAAAAGGAAAAAGCACTTTAGAAATGAATAAGTACAACACTTTAAATGAGTAGAAAAGATGGGCTGACAATTTAGTATAAGGTTTGGGGATAATTTGCTCCTCATTTGGAAAGACTCTAAAATTAAATTTCTCCATACATCAAATATAAAATTAAACTCTAGAGAGATTAAAGACCTAAAGGTTAAAACTATGAAGACTACAACAGTATTCAGAGAAAATATAAGAAAATTTTGTTTTTAAATCTCAAGGTGAAAGATGTCATCCAAAGCAAAGCATGGAATGAGAAGCCATAAGGAAAAGATTGATAGATTGCCAGGGGCAACTGGGGTGGGGAGAGAAGCCCAAAGCAAAGTTGTCATTGACTTAGACAAGATATTTGCAAAACATAAAACAGACAGAGGTACTAGTCTAAAATACTGGGTGCTCCTACAAAATAATAAAAGAAATGCAAGCAACACGGTAGGAAAATGGGCCAATGATATAAACAGGCAGTTCACAAAAGACATACAAATGGTCCTTTATGAAAATATGCTAAAACTTACTAGTAATTAGAAAACACAAATTAAAACAGTAAGATGCCATTATCAACCATCAGATTAGCAACAATTTTCAAGATGGGTAATTGCCTCACTGGAAAATATGTCTCAAGACACTTCTTTCCTGGTTTTTGGTTTGGTTTGGTTTCAGTCACTGTTGTATGTCCTGCCCCTAGGACAGTGCCTTATATCTAATGGCAGCAGCAGAGAACATTTGGCAGCACTCAACCAAACAGAGAGCACATGCTCAAAAGTGAACCAGGTGGAGCACAATATTGGAAATGTGGTTAATGCCACTTAAAAGTGGTTACATACATTATCACAATAAAATGCTTTTTAAAATGTGAGCCAACAGTCCCCCTTTAGGAGTTCTTGCCTAGAGGGACACAGAGGTACAAGTATAAGGATGCTCATTTTAGCACTTTCTTAGAGTAGCTTTTAATCTAAGTGTAACCTAGGTATTGAAAAGCTCAAGGATCATTAGCAGTGTGTTTTAACAAGGTGAGCATTGCCAGTTGTTGAACTTCATGCAAATGGCAATTGTACAGTGCCCTGTGACAGTTTGAGGATTTTTTTGTGAATCCCAGGAAGGATAATGTTCTTAAATGAATCCATTCCTGAGGGTGTGGGACTCTTTTATCAGTGACCTTTTGATTGGATCATTTGATTAGATCAATGTAGGTCTTTGATACTTCATTGAGGTGGGAGCCAGGTTAGGTCTCTGCCCTCTTCTGGAATCTTATATGAACTGAGACCTGAAAGCAGAAACACACAGAGATAGGCAGCCACCATTTTGACCCTGCCACATGAAAGAGGACTCCAGGATCAGCCACAGCTGAGAAAGAGGCCAAGAGAAACCCCAAGGTTCAAGAGGCTGTATATGCTCTAAATCAGCAGAGCACAGAGGCCTGGAAAGAGGCTTCTGAGAGGCTAGGCCCATGTTGCAGATCATGACTGAAGGGATGAGCCCTGCCATGTGCTTGATTGCCCACAGCTGAGCTCCAAGAGAAAGCAGCTGGAAGAGGAGAGACCCAGAGGGAAAGCTACCATTTTGCCTTGCTATGTGGCAGGAGCCCAGGATCCAACAAGCAGCTGACCTTTGGTGAGAAAGCAACTCTGATGATGCCTTGATGTGGACATTTTCACAGCTTTTAGAACTGTAAATTTTTACCCTAATAAATTCCCAGTTTAAAAGCCAATACATTTCTGATAAATTTTGCACTGGCAGCCTTAGCAAACTAAAACACAATTCCTTCTTCTGATTGATATTATGTTTGTGAGATTCATCCTAGTCTCTGCATGTAGTGATAGTAAATTTATTTTTGTATAAAATGTTCATAGAGTGTCAATATGCCACCTTTTCATTTATTCATTTTACTGTCAACAAACATGTTTTCAGTGGGTGTATCTCAGTGGTTGAGTGCGTACTTCCCATATACAAGGTCCTGGGTTCAATCCCTTGTACCTAAAAAAAAAAAAAATTTTTTTTCTTCTTAACTGTGTTGCTCCTGTCCTTTAGTGAATGACATTTCTGTCAGGTGTGTGCCCAGCAATGGGATTGCTGAGTCTTAATGTTCAGCCTTAGTAGATATTGCCAAAAGAGATTTCTAGAGCAGATGTACCAATTTACACTTCCACCAATGGGGTGTGAGAATTCCACAGGTATGTGCCAAGGGGGTGTAGTGGCATCACTTTGTGGTTTAACTATCATTTTCCTGATGATTAATGAAGTTCACCATATTTTTTATGTTCCTGGGGATAGATGTTTCTTTGAGAACTGCCTGTTCAAGTCTTTTTTCCCCTTTTCTATTAGGCAATGCAAGAGTTCTTTATATTCTAAGTCCTTTCCAGATACATATCTTGCAAATATCTTCTCCCACTCTGTGACTTGCTTTTTCATGATCTTAATATAGTATCATTGTGAAGAACAAATTTCTTAATTTTAATGTATTCCAAATTTATCAGATTTTTATTTTATAATTAAAGCTTTCTATGTCCTGTTAGAATATCTTTCTTTGTCACAAACTTGTAAATATATTCTTCTATGTTTCCTTCCAAAAACTTTGTTTCATCTTTCACATTTAGCTACAGATCTATCTAGAGTTGATTTTTACATATGGTGTGAGGTGAGGGACAAGGATTATTCGTTTGCATAGGCAAAAAATTGACTCAGCCCCACTTCATCATATGTGTAGGTGTGTTTTTAGATTCTATTCCATTCCTTCTATGGACTTTTGTTCTACCCTTACCAAAAACACACTATCTTCATTACTAGAGCTTTAAAATAAACCTTGATATCTAGTAATTTAAGTTTTCCAATTTTATTCTTTTCATGATTACCTTGACTATCCTTGGCCCTTTGCATACCCATATAAATTTTAGAATCAGCTTGTCAACATTCACAAGAGTAAGACTGCTTATATTTTGTTTGAGATGGTGTTGAATCTACAGATCAATCTGGGAAAAATTTACATCTTTACAATGCTGAGTTTTCTAACACATGAACATGATGTATCCTCCACAATTATTCAGATCTTCTAAAATTTTTCTCAATAATATTTTGTGGTTTTCAGTGTATAGGTTTTGAACAATTCCTGTTCAATTTATTCCTTTGCATTTGATGTTCTGTTGCCATTGTTAATGACATCTTTTAAATTTTTCATGTCTACTTTTTGTTCCTATAGCATTGTTTTCAATAGCAAAGGAGTTGAAATATTTCCTCATTTCATGCCTTTCAATGGAGGAGTGGTTAAATAAATATTCTCTCATCCATACAATGGAATATGATAGCCAATAAATAGAATGAGCTATCCTTATGTACTGAGGTGGAAAGAATATTGGGGGGGGGCACATTATACATTAGGATAAATTTTAACATCCTATAATCATATTTATATTAATTTAATTTCAATAGCATACACATAAACTTTTCCTATACCACTCTGACCGCCTCCCAGCTTTATTGCACTTCTGAACATGTATATCTTTGTGCTTTGTATATACAAACCATAGATTTATCAATACATTTCTGTGGATTTCCATTTTCACACCTCTAGGAAGTAAGAAATGGAGTAGCATTCCAAGCAATATACTACATTAATGCTTGTATTTATAATTACCTAAATGTTTACTCCAGGTTTTTATTTCTTTTTTCTGCTTGGAAAAACAGTTTAGTGTCCATTCCTTTAGTGTGAAGAACTCCTTTTATCATTGCTTGTAGGTTATGTGTAGTTTTGATAGACTCCTTTAGCTTTTGTTTATCTAGGAATGTTTTAATCTCTCCCTTGTTTCTGAAAGGATGTCTTGCTGAATATAAAATTCTTAGTTGGGAATGGTTTCCATTCAGCACTATAACTATTTAAACCCACTGCTTTCTTTCCTCCATGGTTTCTGATGTGAAATTGGCACTCAATCTAAATGGGACTCCCTAGTATATAACATATTGCTTTTACCTTGAAGCTTTCTGATATTTCAATTGTTTTTTGCACTTGATACTGTGATCAGTATATGACAGATTGTATTTTATTTTATGATTAACCTGTTTGAATTTCAATGAATGTGCATATTCATGTATTTTCTTGTTTGGGAATATTTCTGTCATTATTTCTTTCACTATACTTTCTGTCCCTTTCTTTCTTCTCCTTCTGGAACTTGCATAATGTATATATTGACACAAATGATGGTGTCTCAGAGATATCTTAGACAATTTTCATTTTGCATAATTCTTTTTTTCTTCTCCTCAGCATGACTGAAGTGTTTTGTCTTCATGTTTACCAATTATTTCTTCTGCCAGCTCCAGTTGTCTGTTGAAACTCTTCTGGGAATTTTTCACTTCCATTATTGTGGTCTTCAACTCCAGTAGGTCTGTTTGGTTCCTTTTAAAATTTTTATCTCTTTATGAATATTCTCACATTGCTTGTTCAGAGTTTCCCTGATATCCTTTAGATTGGTCTCCATATAGTCCTCATCTCCTTGAGAATTTTAAAAATAATTTTTTAATCTTTTATTTGGTATGTCCACATTCTAGCCTTTTTCGTTGTTTTGTTCTTGACATTTATCCACTTCTTTGTATGAGCCATCATTTCCTGTCCCTTTGTCTTGTAATCTGTTTATCTATTTTTGCTCAATATTGGGATTTTTAATAATTTAAAATACTAATTCTGGAATTTATTTCTTGTGATGTATGTTTATTGATTTTTAACCAGCTGCGGATGACAGATATTTTCTTGAGCTTCAGCCCTCCTATTAGTTAGGTGAATGAACTGTGCAGTGTCATCCCTTTCTTTCTGGGCCTGTGTCTGGTCCTGGGTTTGTGCTTGTTAGTTGTTTGGGCATTCCCCTGTCTAAAGGAGTTTAAATGCCAACTCTATTTCCCAGGAGAAAGATCTCACTCTCCTTGTTGTTTAAATTAGACAGCCTTAATGTCCAATTCTATGATTTATTACACTCCTTTCATTGTCTTAAGTTGCTTTATCCTGGATGGCAAATTTCAGAGGAATATATGCTGGAGAGGCATTTTCCATGTCAGTCTTTCCAGCTAAAACATGACCAGTGACTCACAAAGGGGATGAGACCAGCTCAAAAGTGTCCTAAGGAGGGGATAAGGAAGGGTACCATGTGCTCTTCCATGTCCCCCCAAAGCTGAATTCCTTGTCCTGCCCAGCGAATGCAACCCTTCATCAAACTCTCTCCTCAAGCCCTGAGGAATGTAGCGTGTTTTAGTCTCATCTACCACCACCATTGTCTGAGGTGGGTGGAATCATAGCTGCCTTCAGAGCCAGGCTTCCAGCAGTTCTGAAGTTGCTAACAAATTGTTGTGATCAGTGATTGGCAGTGCACACCCCTGGCATAGTGAAAGAAGATTTTTTATGTCCCTTTCTATCATCAGTGAGCTACCTAGGGGTTGCACCCTACAGAAGTCTACCACAAGAGTGGGGGATGAGGAGTAGTAACTGTTTCATGGAGAAAGCAATTTAAAGTTACTTAGCATAATTTACCAGCCTCTTCCTCCTGTTATACAGAGAAAAATGTAAAGGATATCAAGAAAAGAAGGAAAGAAGACTATAAGAGTTTAAAGTGCTAGAAATTTTAAAAAGGAACCAAACAGAACTACTGGGGTTGAAGACCACAATACCTGAAGTGAAAAATCCCCAGGAGGGTTTCAACAGAAGCTTCGAGTTTGCAGAAGAAAGAATCAATGAACTTGAAGACAAGACACTTGAAATAAGTCAGGCTAAGGAGCAGAAAGTAAAAAGAATTATTAAAATAAAAAACAGCCTATGAAAGATATGGGACACCATCAATCACAGCAATATATACATTATTGGAGTCCCAGAAGGACAAAAAACATAGAAAAAGGCAGAAGGTATAGTCCAAGAAATAATGACAGAGAACTTCCATAACTTAAATGATGTGAATATACACATCTAAGAATCCCAGAGAACACAAAACAAAATAAAAATGAAGAAAAATACACCATTTCATATATTGATCACATTATTATATGCGGTGGACAAGGAGAGAGTTCTGACAGCTGCAAGAGAAAAGCAATATATTAGATACAAAGTATTCCCAATTAGATTGCTTAGTTCTCAACAGAGAACTTCCAACCATAATGGAAGAATGAAGGGGCTGGGTTGAAATAATTAAAGTGCTGACAGAAAACAACTGCCAGCTAAGGATTTTATATCTGGAGAGATTTTCTTTCAAACAGGTGTGAGAGATTAATACATTCCCAGGTAAACAAAATCTGAGTTAGTCCATCACCACTAGACTTATGATACAAGCAATGCTAAAGGATTTCTTCAGACAGAAAGGAAAGGACACTAGAGAGTGGTTCAAAATGACATAAAGAAATAATTAATAATGTATACAATTATAAGTGGTAACAGGTACAAAAACAGCAGGGGACAGAGTGGTATAGGAAAAGTGTATATGAATGCAATTGAATAAGTTGATATCAAATATAACTGTTATATAATTAGGATGTTACATTTTTAGTTTTCATTTTTAACTTTATTTTTAAAGAATTTTAGCTTACAGAAAAATTACATTGAAAATATAGGAGATACCCATACAACCCATCCCCTACACTCACACATTTCCCCCTATTCATAACATCTTACATTAGTGTGATATATTTGTTACAAATAATGAACAAACATTGAAGCATTGCTAGCCATAGTCTATAGTTTACAAATGGAATACACTTTGCCCTGTACAATTCTTTTTTTTTATTTGTAAAATGATGTATAAATACATATGCATATATGTGCATTTGTTTACATAAATGTTATTTGTTATATATATATATATATTTTTTAAAGGTGCCTAGATTACCTAAATATTACTCAGAAATTACAGGGATCCCCATGTTCCCCACCGCCCACACCTCCAACAATATCCCACACAACCATTCCTCATCCGTGTGGTACAACACCCGCAATGGATATACACATCCTGGGGCCTTGTCACCGAACATAGACCACAGTTCACGTCACAGACCACACTCTCTCCCACCCAGTTCTGCATGATATATTCTGATGGAAAATGGCCTACATCCGTCGCCATTTTGCCACTAAGGACAACCCCCAAGGTCCCCAAAAAGCCCGAGTATTTCAACTGCCCCTCCTCTCCCTGCCCCCAAAATGTCCAGTGGCCACTGGCTCCACCTCACTGCTACAATTTCTTCCATTGCTTGAATCACAATATGTCTACAACAGAACAACACCAAGTCCACTCTAGTCCACAGCTCCTCCCCCAATCCTGAGGGGACTTGGAAGGTGATGTCCACTCCACCTCCAAGTGAGAGAGGGCTTATATTCCATGGATATAGTGGATGGGATTATCTTGCCTTCAGCTGCAGGCCCTCTCCATTCCCTGGGATGGCTGTTGCCCATTGTCGTCTCCTCGCCAGGTTACTTGGATGAGTCCATTGAGCTGTAGGGTAGGAGTTGCAGCT
>JAQZBX010045561.1:0-20997 GCA_029593785.1 Cabassous unicinctus | reverse complement strand
TCAAGGCAA
Organism: Cabassous unicinctus; assembly: GCA_029593785.1. Taxonomy (NCBI): domain Eukaryota; kingdom Metazoa; phylum Chordata; class Mammalia; order Cingulata; family Chlamyphoridae; genus Cabassous; species Cabassous unicinctus. The sequence continues at coordinate 20,988 of JAQZBX010045561.1, read as the reverse complement.
TGCTTTCTTCCTGAAGACTGGCTGCCAGTGATGGTTGGCTCCTCTGCCACATGGCAAGGCACATGGCGCATCTGCCAGTCTCTCCCTTCTCTTCCAGGTTTCACTGCTTTCAGCTTCTTGCTTCTGTGGGTTTTGCTCTCTTTGTCTGAATTTCATTCTCTTATAAAAGACTCCAGCAAGAGGATTAAGACCCACCCTGAATGAGGTGGGTCACACCTTAGACCCTACTGACAATGCGTCCACACCCACAGGAACGGGTTATCTTTAAGAACATACTTTTCTGGGGGCCATACAGCTTCAGAGCACCTCAGCTAGGATCTGAGGAACATGAAAGGAACTGCCGTGCCAAGAACCAAGGAGAGGACACACTAGGCAGAGGGCATGGCAAGGGCTTTTTTTTTATTAAGTCTTCCAACCGTTCATTAGAAAGAATGTGGACATTGAAAATAAAATCTCCTGTCATTAGCATAAATTGAGGTTTTCAGCCCAGGCAGATGCTGAAAAAAAGAAATTAAAAATCCAAGAGTGTCAACATGTGTGCATGCGCTTGCCATACCAACAGTGCAAATTCAGATTTGGTCTAAATGTACAGACTCTCAAGTGACAATGTCCAAGCTTTCTTCATCCTTCCCTGTGAAAGCTTAAGGGTCAAATGCTACCAAATGTACAGGCTTCAAAACCCACCTAAGTTAGGGGAGTTGCTTTCCTGGGACCCTTTCCAAAGTGGCCGCAAGAAGGTGGCAGGCCCAAGGGGTGGGGAACAGAGGGACGAGCGGCTCCGGGCTGGAGGCACAGGCAGGGCAGTCAAATGAGCAGGCCTGGGGGCCAAGGTGCAGATTGGATTTTACCCCAAGTTCAATGGGGAGCCATTGCAGGTTTTGGAGCAGGGGGGGCACTCGAGCCAATCAATGTTCATGTTTCAAAGATCACTCAGTCTGCTGCATGGAGAAATAGAGTCCAGTTAAGGGGTATTGCTGGGCTCCAGGTGAGAGAAGATGGTGCTGGCCTGGGTGGCAGCAAAAACGGGGCGAAGTCGGCAGGTTGTAAATGAAGACGAGCTGGCAGGACCCAGAGGAAGGTGACCCTAAGTTACGGCCAGCGTAGGCCAAGGAAGGAGATTTGGGGCAGAAATAAATTCCAACTCATAGCCAACCAGCAATAGCAATAATAATTACTGTAACGACCGTAACAAGAGCTAATTTATAGAGTGTTTTTGACAGTGTGCAAAGTGCTTTCACAAATACTGACTCATCACCCGGTTTTTAATTAAAACAACTCGTTTTCTTATTATGTGTTCATTATAGAAAAATTAGAAAATTCAGATAACGAAACAGGCAATATTCTACAGCCTAACCGTCATCCCTATTAACGTTTGGCTGTGGAGTCTCCAGATGGTTTTATAGGCATATTTCTTAAGGGAAAAAAAATGCCATAAGACCTACTTAATGGCTTGTAGTCTGCTCTCTTCACTTGTATTGGAATTGTTTTACATCGTATTTAATTTCCATTACTCTGTGTGCAAAGGACCATTTTGATCTCTATTGTGTAGATAAGGAAATGGGCACAGACAAAGATATGCCCAAGGTCATAACAGAGATGGAAAGTGGCAGCCGAGACCCTGACCTCAGTGACCAGTGCATGGGGTGCCTGTGACAGAGAGCCAGGCCCTGCATTTACACAAGACGAGGGACCATCAGAGATCAGCTGAACGGGAACGGATGCCAGAGCAGGAACTCATTTCTGATGAGGGTCTCCTTTCTCCCTCCCAGATTTTGCCAGAAATTTCCACCAAAATCACCATTACTACAGTGTCTAATCTCAGACATTTGCACATACACATTAGTCCAGGGACTAAAGAGAGTCTGCTCTGGGGTCAGGTGAGTTGGGCCAAAATTCTGGCTCCCCCACTTACTGGCTGTGTGACCTTGGGCACTAGGCTAACCTCTCTGAGTCTGAGCTTTATCATCTGTAAAATGGGCCAATAATAAGACCTAACTCAGGGGAGTATTAGGATCAAACAAGTTAATGCAAAGAATGTTCTCAGCACTTAAGAATGTACCTGGCACGCAATAGGTGCTCTGTAAATGTTAGCTACTGTTATTACTCTCCAAGGTGGTATGTCACTATCTCCCATTTAAAGAGTAGGGACTTGTGCTGAGAGCTTTACATGAAGCAGATGCCATCACCATCCTTTGTCCAGTGAGGAAGCTGAAGTTCAGAGAGGTTGAATGTCTCCAAGAGCCGGGGGCAGAACTGAGATTCAACCCCAGATCAGGTTCCCCATCACCCAACAAACTCATTGGGGTAGATGGATTTGCTCAGGGAATATATACCATTGTCAAATTAGCCTCAGTAAATTAAGCTTAAGAAAGTAAATTTTTTTAAAGTTATCTTAATCATATACTGCACCATAAAGCCACAGAGAATTACTTAGGCTGTTACCTCTACAACTGCTGCCCTCCTTGAGTGAAATGGAAAGAAAAGGGGCGTTGGGGCTCAGAGAGACCTGGCCTAGAATTCTGGTTCCACCACTGACCAGCTTGGTGACCCTGGGCACGTTACTTAAGCTCTCTGAGCCTCGGTATTAGGGGTTTGTAAAATGGGAACGATCACATCTCCCTTCAAGGGTGCATCCCTGGGGCTTGATACAGTCATTCTTTCATCCATTTATTTCACAGCTATTTGAACATCTCTCAGGTACCAGGTACTGCTCTAGGCTGCAAGGAGACAGCAATGAACAAAACAGATAAAATTCCCCGCCCTCAAAGGACATACGTTCTTAAAAGGCAGACTGATAACAAAGCAGATGAGTGAATAAGTATATGTCAGGGATAAGTGCTCTGGAGGAAAATAAAGCAGGTCATGGGGACAAAAAATGCTGGACAGGACTATTTTAATCAGAAAAGGCTGAGGAGGTGAGCAAAGGCTATTGAGCAAATAGAAGAGTGAAGCACGGGGCAAGTGAAGGAGAGAAAGTGAGTCAAACCATCCGCACAGAGCCTGGGCCATCACGGCGATGCTGACAAATGCGCAGATGACTGAGAATGGAATGGAAGGTCTATTCTGGATGCCTTGCCACTCATCTGATGTGTTCCCTGGGCATTCACTGGGCCAGCCCCTGTGGCTGGGTGTCTTCCCCCTGCCCTCAAGATGTGCACAGTCTGGGGAGGAAGAGGATTCAAGAAGTAGACACGATACAGAACGCAGAATCCTCTATCAGAGAACGTGCAGGCATGGGTGAGCCTAGGAGAGAAGCCCAGCTAACGGTGGAAGGGTGGGAAAAGGCATCCCAGAGGAGGCGGTGCTGAGCCCAGACACTGAGGGGGAAGGAGAAGCTCCTGTGAAAAGGGGGCGAGTGGAGGGCAAAGGGGGAAGGATGGGGACAAAGGCCAGGAGATGAGAGAATGTGGCAGATTTGGCAAACTGCAAGTAGTTAGCACAGCTAGAGTTATTTTGAAGGAGAAAGAAATTTGAGCCAAGGCTGGCGAGGTGAAGGGAAGATCATCAGGGATTTGCTCTCCTACGTGGAATTGGATGCTGGTAGGGAAGCATCATCGTGGCGGATGGAGGTCACCACTTGCGGAATTCCCAGGAACCTGCAGCAGCTGAGAGCGTAAGGCAATGAATCCTGGCAACGGGCAAGGTGGCAGCCCGGATCCACCATGTCATACAGAGGCAAGCTCCAGCCTTGGGGCCCAGTCCCCCATGCCGAAGGAGGGGCTGGCACTCCCCCCACCATAAATGATGAGTGAGGCGGAAGCCAAGTTTCCACCAGGTCATACTGCTCCATCCGCAAGGCTTGGGCCCCCGCCCCCTACCCATGCCAGGAGAAGGGCTGGCTTTCCCAACCGATTAAGGCCAAGGAAGAGGATTGGGGCCAGAGGCCAAGGGTCTCCCATCATATAGCTGTTGTGTCCCAGCCTCTGTCACAGCAGGGGAGGGTCTGGTGCCTCCTCAATAGCCCAACGGATGGGTCCCCTTCCCTGAGCTCACCATCAAGTGTCACTGGAGCCCAGCGTGCTGGCCCAGAGTGCAAGGGCACTGCCTGTCCCTATGGGATTAAAGTTGTCCCAGAAATCCTGTTGCATGGGCTGTCTGGGCATCTGTCCTTGTTGCTTGACAGGGTGTAGGGAGGGACATGATCAGACTGGAATTTTGGAAAGATGCATCTGCCCATGGTACGGAGAGGATTGGACAGGGCAAGGACAGGAGTCCAGCCAGAGACCCCCAAAGGCATCTGGATGGGAGAGTGTGAGGACCTGGGGCAGGGAAAGAAGTTGGCGGGTTTGAGGAACCTCTGGGAGGGACACACAACGCTAAGCACAATGCTAAGCCGAGGCTGACATCCTGATTTCCAGCCTGGGCACATGGTGGCTGGTGGTGCCAATCACAGCAACAGGAAGCAGAGAAGGAAACTGGCAAGTTCAGGGTCAGGCAGGTCGGGGCTGAGGTTCCTGCAGGGCACCCAGATGGAGATGCCCGGGATACAGAGAACCTTCCCCTTCTCCTCCTCCTCCCAGGAATCCCGGGATCACTGCTCAGGAAGAGGTGGTTTTTCTAGCCTGAGAGATTAGATCATGAAATTCTAACACCTCCTGAGTTTGTCCAAGAGTGTCAGGCTCATCCTAGATGTTTACACAGACATGACTTGATTCAATCACGCTCACCTCCCGTCTCCCCTCTCCAGCCTGATGGCTGAGTCTCGAGAGCAGACATCCACCACCCTGAGGTACAGGTCAGGAAGCGGAGGTAATGCGTAAGCCTGACTCCCTGAGAAGGAGGGCGGATGTCTCCGCACGGGGAAGACTTGCTTTCGTTACAGGAAGAATGACAATTCATTCTCCTAAATGAACATCAAGGAAGGAAGCAGGAGCTTTTTACAAAGCACAGAATACCCCGATCTTTGCACCATGACACTTAGAAATTAGCTTGTCCCTACCTAGCCGGGCTGTGACTCAGTTTCCTTATCCGTAAAGTGGGGATCACAACACAGCTTTCCCCTCAGACTGTTCTGAGGATTGACTCAGAACATGCAAGGAGAGCATTAGCATAATTTCTCGTGCACAGCCAAGGCTGCATAAATTCCCGTGTGTCAAATGGGGATGAAAACATCTGTTTCACATGATGCTATTGAGGATTAAATAAGTGAACGAGGTACTGTGCGTTGTGCCTGACACAGAGCAGCCACTTAAAAAACACTCAGTTCCTATCCCTGTCTGGCCAGGTGCCATCCCCTACAGAAAGCAAACCTGTAGGATCACAAGCCAGTGACACTCGACCCGGGGAGAGCAGGCCAACACTGGCTGAGGAGGCAGCCTAGAAAAAGTCAGCATTTGGAGGGCACATGCCAGATGCAGGGTTAGAGGATTCGGTGCTTATCTTACCTGCTGGAAGGTGGGGATTACTGATCTGTGTTATCAATGAGCTGTGGGTAAGTGACCAGCACTTCACCAAAGTCGTACAGCTGGTGGTAACCTAAACCCTCACACGGCATCCTCTAGTTATGCTGGGACCCAGTGCCACTCATAGACCACAGTCCCCCCAAAACACACACACCCCTCCACTGGGTTCAAGGAAGCACTGAGTTACCCAAGAATCCCTGTCCCAAAGTTTTTTCCAAAGTCTGAGCGATGAAGGGAGTGAAAGAAAAAAGCTTTACCGCCTGCCAAATTCCCTTCCCCATCACATTCTCTTCCTCTCCCACCCCGACATTTCAAAACCAGAAGTTTGGGGATAAAGAAGCAAAGAGCCTTATTTCATTATCCAACTTGCCAGCTGCTAAATTGACGGGGATTCAACTTCTCTTTGCCGAAGCGTCAGAAGTGTTGGGCTGATGGGCTGTATTATATCAACTTTCCCCTCTCCCTTTTGATCCACTTTTTAATAAACTCTGAGGGGAAAGGTAATTTTTCATTTTAAATAGGGAAGGTGTGGTAACAAGGGCTCTGGGGGTTATTAATCGTCACCTTTGCTATCTCGTCATCCATTTCTGAGAAATCATTTTATTTCAAGTCTTGAAATGGGCGGGGAGAAAGGAACAGGTTTTAAGAAATGAAAGGTTTGCGGATTGATTAAAGACGTTTCAAGGTGTAGGGATTTTTGCTTTTGGCATTCTCTGATAAGGGCCGAAGAGAAATAAAAGCCATTCTCCAGGGAGAAAGTCGTTTCAGAAAGTCTAAGCAAGTGTCTAACTTCTTTGTCCCTTCCCATTAAAATTGTATAAACAGGCGAACGTGTGGCTTAGAATTTTGTCTGAATTTCAGAGCCAGTGTCAGAATTCATATGCTTTAGTCCTGCAGAGGCAGGGGCAGCAGAAAGCCCACTGTTCCAGTATCACCACTGCTTGTAACTTTTGTGAATATTTCAAAGCATTTGTTAGTTTAATCCTTGTAACTTTCCCACAAGAAGCAGAACTTTTAGATGCTGGTTGAAAATATCTGACTGGAGTCAAAATAGGAAAACAAAAAATGAGTAACTAACAATTATTATTAACACTAATAACAGCTACTATTTACTGAGCACCTACTGTGTGCCAGATACTATTCTAAGTATTTTACATGTATCACCTCACTGTATCATCACAAGGCCCCTAAGAAGAAAATTTGGCTGCTGTCTCCACTTTACAGTTGAAGAAACGGAGGGTTAGAGAGATGGAGTTGCCCAAGCTCACCCAGGTAGCAAGTAGAAGAGCCAGGCTTCTGCCCAGATCTACACCCCTCACCACTGAGGCTTTCCTGGGAGCCTCCCAGCCCCCTGCAAGAAATGAAGAACCAGCCAGCAAGTTGCTGAAAAGCTGAGCCATTTTGCAAAGCCCTGTGGGTCAGTCCTGGGGTCAATGCCTTCTGACCCTCCAAAAGTAAAACATCACACTCATTTTATCCACAATCCTGAAAAAGTGAAATCCAGGAAGAACTTTTCGAGTTTTCTAGTGTGTAGTACTTTGGAAAAAAAACAACAACGAACAAGGACAAATGAAAAACACCCACTTGCCAAAGCAATTCAACACTGGCAAGAGTCTTACTCTAAGACTCCGTCAATGAGCTTGGCATCTGGCCAAACCCTGGTTCCCACGGGGCACTGTCTGTGCCCTAGGATGTCCCTAAGTAGAACCAAGCAAATGCACCAACCCAAGTCTTGGCAGGGCATCTGGGAGGTGGCAAGGGCGTGGGGGCGTGGGCTCTTACCCGTAATGCTTCCCAGGTCCTGATCTATAGGCATTGGCAGTTTTTTTCACCCACTAGGAGATCTGGCAAGACTGACCTCAGCCACTAACTTTTAGGTAGCGTTTCTTTGTTTTAACAGAGCACTTTTAATCTGGCTGCAGCTAACGTTCACTGAGCACTAACTATGGACCAGGCTTCTGCATAGCTTGTCCTCGTGGCTTATTTCCTTTCATTCTTATAACAACTCTGCCGGGTTGGTGAGGAAATTAAGGCTTTGGAAAAGTTGAGTCTTTAGCCAAAGCCAAGATCCAAACCCTGGCCATCTGACCCAGAGGGCGTTCTGCTGTCTGCCATGTGACATACGAAATATCTGAATAACCTTCACAGCTACCCAGAGGCTGGTACATACTATCAGGCCCATTCTTCAGATGGAGAAACTGAGCCTCAGAGAGTACTAATGCACTGTCAGTAAGAATGTGAAACGCTACAGCGCTGAGGAAAGCAAAATGGCGGTTCCTCAAGAAGTTCAATATGGAATTTACCATGTGACCTGGAAATTCCACTCAGAGGTATAGTATATACCTGAGGAAAGTGAAGACAGGGTTTCAAATGGATACCTGTGCACCAATGTTACAGCAGCATTACTCACAATAGTCAAAAGGTGAAAACCACCCAAGCGCCCTTCAACAGATGAAGGATAAACAAAATGTGTTGATACACACAATGGAAGAGTATTTGGTTGTATAAGGAATGACGTTACGAGACACACTGCAACTTGGAAGAACCTGGAAAACATTCTCCGTGAAATAAGCAAGGCACATGTGGAAAAATATTTTATATCACTTACAAGAGATGACAAGACATAGCAAATGTGCAGAGATAGAAGGTATATTAGAGGTTACCAGGGGATGGGAGGAAGGGTAGAAGGGAGAGTGCATGGAAATTTTTAAAATAAATAATTAATTAATTAATTTAAAATTTTAAAATTAAAATAAATGTTTTAAAAATTATGACTGGATTGCTTCCATTCTCCAGAATGAATGAAGACAGCCATTATCACCATCTATGGGATATTTTAAGTAGGAAAAAGCAAGCCCTGGAAGTATTCACTGAAGCCGAAACTCATGCAAGTCCAGATCTGGGGGACTGAGGACAGAGGCAAAACCCAGGAGACCACCTCCAACACCAATTTCAAACATAACACCATTGCCAATGAAACCGGTCTGACAGCGGTACCGCAGGCTCCTCAGAACCTCGGTTCCAGAGCCCGGTGACCGCCGTCCTCTGCTAGCTCTGCACAGCCCGTGGGGGCTTCCCTGAAGAGTGGACGGCAGGGTCGCCCAACGTCAGCACCCCTGGCTCCACGGCGGCCTTGGGGACAGCCCTGCCCCGCGCTGCGCACGGTGCTGGGTGCCCCTCCTCGTTCTCGAGTCACCCCCTGGGGGGTGGGAAGACACCCCCACTCCCCTCCACCCCAGCTCCTTTCTCTCCCCTCCTCCCATTCCATTCTCCTCATAGCCCTCACTACTCGGTGGAATTACCCTGGTATATTCATATGCTTATTTATCACCTCTCCTCCCCACTGGAACATAAAGTCTAAGGAGGCAGAGTCCTGCAGTAACCTTCCCACCACTGCATCACCCAGCACCTAGCACAGGCCTAGCGTTAAATACTTTTCATCACAATGCATAAATGTGTGTCACTTCCATTTGCACACTGATGTTCATAGAGGCGTTTCTCACAATTGCTAAAAGATGGAAACAGCCCAAGTGTCCATCAACCAATGAATGGATAAACAAAATGTGGTATATACGTATGATGGAATATTATTCTGCTGTAGGAAGAAAAGAAGTCAGGATGTATATGATAACATGGATGAACCTTGAGGACATTGCACAGAGTGAAATAAGCCAGACACAAAAGGACAAATATTGCATGGTCTCACTAATACGAACTAAATGTGAAGAATACACACATGGAGTTAAAATCTAGACCATACATCACTAGGAGATAGGATGAGGGCTGAGAAGGGGTACTGATGCTTCATGTATGTAGAATTGTCAATTAGCTTGATTGTGAAAGTGTGGAAATGGATAGAGTTGATGGTAACACATTATAGTGAGATAACTAACACTGCTGATTTATAAATCTGATTGTGACTGAAAGGGGTAGTCTAGGGATGTAAATGTCAATTGAAAGAAAGCTAGAGAAAAATCTAGGGACTGAATAACACAGTGAACTCGGTGGTGGATGAGGACTGTGGTTAATAGTACAAACACAAGAATGTTCTATGAACTAGGACAAATGTATGTCACTATTACATGGTGGCAAGAATAAGGTGATGCATGGGAAAATACAATTAATGTAACTTATGGACTATAGTTAATAGCAATATGGTAATATTCTTGCATCAACGTCAAAGAAGGTACAATATCAATGCTAAAGGTCAATAATACGGGATATGGGATTTTTTCTTTTGGACTAAGGAGAACATTCTAAAATTTACGGAGGAATGACAGCACAACTCTGAGATGAAGCTGAGAGCCACTAAGTGTGTACACTTTGGATGGAGTGTATAAGACATGGGACTGTCTAAAACAGAGAACCCAGTGGTTAACAGTACAAATATGAGAATATTCTCTCGTGAGCTATAACAAATGTACACGACTAATGTGTTATGGAAAAAACACACCAAAGGTAAGCTATGGGCCATAGTTAGCAGTAATATTTTGATGATGATCTTTCATAATCTGTAACAAATGTTCCACAACAATGCAAGGTGTTGGTGGAGGGGTGAGGTATGGGAATTCTCCACATTATGCATGACTGTCTGTAAGCTCACAACTTCTCTAATAAAAAAATTTTTAAATAGAAAATAAGTTAGAGAGGATGAGCTAAATACAACAAATAAAGTCATGAAGTTAAACTATAGCACACAGCTTACGAGGATCTAGAACGTGGGCTGAGAAGGGGGAGCCGATGCTGAATGCACGCAGAATGATTAATAAAGGGGATTGCAAATGTGCAGAAAATGGGTAGAGTTGATGGTAACACATCGTCGTGAGTATAACTAACACTGCCGATTTATAAATGTGACCGTGGATGAAAGGGGTAGCCTAGGGAGGTTAATGTCAATTGAAAGACAGCTAGAGGGTAATCAAGGGACTGTGTAACGTAGTGATTTCAGTCGTGGATGATGATTGTGGTCAATAGAACAAATCCAAGAATGTTCCTCTATTACAAGGTGCTGAGAATATAGAGATACCTGTATTTACCTATAAAATACAACTAACGTGAATTATAGACTATAGTTACAGTCACATTCTAACATCTTTACAGCGATGGCAGAGGAGGTGCTGTATCGATGCTAAGGGTCAATAACGGGGGGAGGGTATAAGAGGGCATGGGCTTTTTCCTCCTGGAGTAATGAAAACGTTCTGAAATGGACAGAGCTGACGACAGCGTAACTCTGTGCTGAAGCGGAGAGCCGCTGAGGGTACACTTTGGAAGGACTGAACAAGGCAGGGGACTGAACTCCACGGTGAATGGTGGACGTGGTTAACAGTACAAATATGAGAACATTCTCTCGTGAATTATAACAAAGATACAATACTAACACATGGTGTTAATAATAGATGGTTTGTGGGGAAAATACACCAAATATAAGCTATGGACTATAGAAGGAAGTCATAGTATAACAATGTTCCGTCATCATTTATAACAATTGTGTCACAACAGTGCAAGGTGTTGGGATGGGGTGATGTATGGGAACCCTGTATGGTATGCATGATTGTTCTTTAAAATTTTGAAATTAAAAAAATAAAAAATACATATCCTAAAAAAAAAGTGTTGCTTCAACAAATGTTTGTTGAGCAAATCAGTTCTTGAGTTCTCATAAACTATAGCTGCCATGATGGATAATATCATCTGTACAGCGCTTCCTGAATTCTGGCAAGAAAGTAGGTGGAAAAGGCCTCACTGCAGCTAGGACCCCCTACATGCCCAGAGCTGCCCTGCACAGATGGAGTCTTGAGAAATAGACCTGGTGACCAGAGAAAGCGGGTAGAAACCATCCTCATCTTTACTCAGCCTCCCTCTGACTCTATGTCCTCTGAGAAGTCACCAGGCGCTGCTCCATCCAAGCCTCTGTAGAAGCATGCTCGGTTCCATCGCCCCCCTCGCTGCCCTGGGGGCCTCTGAGCCCATGCAGGGAGGAGCTGGGGACACCCATCCTGCTCCAGCCAGCTCCCAGGGATGCATCAGAAAGAGCCACATTACAAAGGATGACCTCTGAGTTGCTTCCAATTCCAGAACTCTATCACTCCAGCACTCTGCCTCCCTTGAGTGACAGCTGTTGTATTAGTTTTATGACTTCTTATGTCAGGAAATTCAAGAAAGCTGAAAGGCACATTCTATGACCTTATGTGCTTTAAGGTGCCCTATTTTTATCTCCAGACAACTGGCTTGGGGAGGAGATTTTCCAAACCCTTCTGCCTTTCCCTTGCCATGTGGATTCAGTGAGTCCAGCATCTGCCCTGGATGTTCTCCCAGTTTCTTTCTACAAGCACACTGGTTCCTGTAGAACTGGAGACTGGGGTTCACAAAAGATGAATTTGTTCATGTTACTCCCATTGTCTTGACCCAGAGGCAGAGAGAAACATCAACACTTTATTATCCTTCTTCATCCCACTTAACTAAGGCAGGCACCTCCAAAGGCATCAGGGAATTTTCCAAGACATCTAGATTCTGCGCCTTCTGAGATAACTCCCTGCAGAGCCTAGCAGAGCTGGTGAACTGGGTTTGATTCCCAGCTCCACCACTTTCTAGCTCTGTGACCTTGGGTGAGTTGCTTAACCTCTCTGAACTGCAGTTAGTACATTTCAACGGGAATTTAAAAAGTACACACACCACAGAGTTGCTCTGAGAATTAATTCAAATAAAGCACCCAGTAAGAAGCCCCCTGTGGTCATTATTGCTATTGTTATTACTGCCATTATTAGTAGTTATTCCACTCCCTTCCCCAGGAAGACTTTGTGAATTTGTCTTTGGATTAGACACCTACTATGTACAAGACACTTCAATCAACAAGACAGCCAGCTTCTCTACCCATACTTAACTTGTACTCTACACACCAGGTTTTGAAGATTCAGCACAGAGAAAAAAGTAAAATAGCTTATTAGTGATTTTATATTGACTACATGTTGAAATGACAACATTTTGTATATACTGGGTTAAACAAACAATATTATCAAAATTAATGGCGCCTGTTTCTTTTTACTTTTATAATGTGGCCACCGGAAAATTTGAAATTACATACATGGCTCGCATTATGACATATACTGTCTAGCGCAGGGCTAGAAGAAGAGACAGGCATTAAACGAGGAATCACACCTTAATTATTTAGTTACAATTGACAGAGGGAGCTGAGGGTTGGGGAAAGGCTCCCTTGAGGAGCGAGTGACATTTGAGCTGAGAACTGAACGATGAGTGGCAGCTAATTAGGCAAAGAAAGAGGGACAAGGGCAACCAGAACCAGCACATCCAAGTGCATGACTCATTCAAGGAAATGCGAGGGCCGGTGGGGCCGGGGTGCAGATGAGGGGCGGGGGGTGGGGGTCCAAAGTGTGGAGCTGAGAATTCATCCAGAGGAAAGTGCGGTCTGTGACCTCGTGGCACTGATATCCACCCCTTATGAACCAAACCCACCGAATTAGACTGTGAACTCCTGGAAGTGAGGTCCATGCCCCGGTACTTTCCATCTCCTCATACCATCTCAGCCCTGGCACAAATTAGGCACCATGAATATCTGCTGACTTGGCCTGACACACCAGGGCACCCCCTAAGCAGCCAACCCCTCCTGGCACCTGGCCTGCCACCAGAGCCCAAACATCAAGTCTACGACGGTCCAAAGGAGAGTTCTGGAAGAGATGCTGCCAAGCCCAGAGAAGAAGAACAAATGCAAATCCAGATCTATCCCTCCAGGTCTAAGCAATAATTAAAACTTTTAAACTGATAAAAATCATATACTGAATTGGAACTAAGCATGCCTATTAGCAATTCAGATGCTAAAAATTGTACCATCCCTAGTTACTAACCCTGTAGGGCATCCTGATGCCGATAGATAAGGGACCAAACTTAAATCGCTCAGTTGCTTATTCATTTCACAATATTTATTGGGCACTTACTAAGGAGCAAGTCCTTGGTGAGATGCTGGAAGCTTTGGTCAGCTTCCAGAATGCTAACTGTATCTGGACCATAAACAGTCAGTACTCTAAAAGGATAATTCCTTTTGTATTATAGCAGGAAGCACCGGACACCTTATTATCAAGGGCTAATGAGGAAACTACCATTTAAAAAGTACCTACTACATTCCAGAAGCTGTGCTAGACATTGTACCTGTACTACCTCGTTTTAACTCTTAAACACTCTGAGGCAGAAACTACTTTACACACAACTACAGCCAAGATGCTGGGGAGTTGCATTTTACTTACTCTAGGCTACACAGCTACTAAGTGGAAAAGCCAAATTGAACGCAAAGTTCATCCTGATTCCTCTTGCGGTGGAGTCAAGAAGAGTGAGATGGGAGAAGTTCAACTAGAAAAAGAAGAAAACCGGGGCGGGGCACAGAGCGAGAGAGGGAGCAGGACCTTTCCGTAGGCAGTGTCAGCGGGTGAGGGGAAAAGCAACAATGGCAAAAAAGCTAATGTGTTTTTTCAAAGAGCAACAACAAATTTAAATCTGCTGTTTCTAAAGGCTAAGATGGTTTATGGTTTCTGAGGTGGTGTGGAGCTGTATGTACCCCAAAAAGCATGTCCTTACACTTAATCCATTCCTGTGGATGTGAACCCATTGTAAGTAGGACCTTTTGATGAGGCGACTTCAGTTAAGGTGTGGCCCAACCCAATCAGGATGGATCCTAATCCTACTACTGCAGCTCTTTATATGTAAAATGAAATTCAGACAGAGCGAGAAATCCACAGAGGGAGCAGCCAGAAGCTGAAATCAATGGAACCAGAAGAGAAGGAAGAGGCCAGAAGAGGCCGCCATGTGCATTGCCATGTGACAAGTGAAGGACCAAGGATCACTGGCAGCCAGCCCCAGAACGCCACAGTCTTTGGGGATAAAGCCTCGCCTTGATGATGCCTTGATTTGGACTTTCTCTTAGCTTCAAAACTGTGAGCAAATATATTTCCACTGTTTAAGCTCCCATTGAGCAGCCTAGGAAACTGGACCAGTTTTATGGCTAACTGGACTCCGTTTTGACTGAGCTCCTACAGCATGCTAGCCACCGTGCTGCTCGGCATTCATAGAAGAAAGATGGACAGCCGTCTTCCTGCTGCTGTCAGGAAGAAGAAGGACTTGCTCTACATGGTTTCAAAGAGCTCAGAGCTAAAGCCAATAGGAGGAAATTAACAGAAAGCAGGTTGGTTTAGTAAAAGGCAAATGCTAATAATTTACCAACATTCCCCTAAAACATGGGCAACAGAATAAGGTCAAGAAATCCTTGTATCTGGAAGCTTTGGGGGAGAGGCTGAATAACCAGAAATTTACAAAAGGGTTTCTCTACGTGACAGGAGATTGGAATAGATCTGCATTTCCCAAACTATGTGCCACAGGAAACGAGTCCGAAGAGAAAGTCTGATAAATACTGCATGCTCTACCCCTCTGCTGGGGATTGAATCATGACCCCCACGAAGGCTTGTTCAAGTCTTAGCCTGTGTTCCTGAGGATGTGAGCTCATTTGCAAACAGGACCTTTGAAGATGTTATCATTACTCGAGGTGTGGATTCATTTGTGACCAGGGTCTTCCAAAGCCCTAATTAGATGAACCACACTGAATCAGGATGGGCCTTAATCCGTATGACTGGCAGAAGGAATCTGGATGCAGCAGTCAGAGAAAGGATCAAGGGGAGACCTAGGACACAGTTAGCCATGTGACGGAGGCAGAGACACAAGCCAAGGATGGCCCGTTAACAACTTGACTTTGGATTTCTGGCCTCCAAAACCATGAAACCCGTTTCTGTTGCTTAAGCCAACCTGCTGTGTGGCATTCGTCATAGCAGCGCTGGCAAACTCACACACACACGCCCATTGGAGAGTCACAAAGCATATTAGCATATTAAAGGCCCTGGTACATTCTACAGCTTCACAAAACACTGAACTCTGTGGAATTCAGCATTTCCCGAACTTATTTGATCATGGCACCCAAATCACCTAACTTCCAGAACGCACTGGTGAAACCAGTGCTTTACAGAACACATTTCAAGGAACCTGGGCTGAACGATGACTCTGACCTTCTCAAGTTGAACATTTATGAGTCTCTCTCCATTCAAGGGAATGAAGTACTGGAGGCTGGACGCTCAAAGCCAGCGGCTCTCAGACTTGGGTGCGCATCTGAACCTGTGGCAGGCCACGGGCCCCACCCCCAAGTTTCTGAAGCTGAAGGTCTGGAGCGGGGCCTGAGAATCTGCATTTCTAACATGTCCCCAGGTGATACTGCTGCTGCTGGTCCAGGGATCCCACTATGAAAACCATCCGTCTAGATTTTGAAATTAAGACCTCCCCGTGTTTTCACCAACCCAAAGTAGGAAAGCGTCCTGCATATCACTGTGAATTAGTCTGCAACTCCTTGGAGTTCTAACCTTTTCTTCTCACTCCAAAAAAAAAACAAAAACCAGAAGGCCAGGAAGGAGAGCGCAAGAAGAATCTAATCCTTACTGGAAAGGAGACGGTTTGCAAAGCCCCCCCTTGTCAGTAACAGGACCAGAGAAGACTCAGGTGGCCTCGTCAGAGGAGGCTGGTTGCAGCCAGCCTTGCGGGTCTCCTTGCTCAGAGCTTTCAGATTCTAACTACACCCCAGGCATCTCCTGAGATGCTTCCACCCACACTGTCTCATGAACCTACCACAGCAAGCTTGCAGAGCAGAAACCATGATTCCTTATTTACCAAAGGTGAAACTGAGGCTCAGAGAGGGAAAGTGGGGTGGTCAAGGCCACAAGATAGAAAGAGACAAAGCTGAGGTTTGGATCCAGATGCCAGCTTTGGAAGTTTTTCTACTGCATGGCTCCCCTCTTGCCAGGCAGCAAGCCTCCTCTTTCCTATCCCAGGATCCCTGTCCTTTGTATCGGGCAAAGCACACTTCTCGTGCGAGCTCCACCCTTCCACCGAGTCTCCTGTAGTCGATTCAGTTCAGTCCCACAAAAAGCTACTGAGTGCTGGGTACCATGATAAGCCCTAGAAGCAGCAGAGAAAAAGGTCCCCATTCCTACGGGTTCAGAGCAAAGTCACGTGAACGGACAGCTGTAGTGAAATGTGCGACGTCTTGTCCAAGCACAGCCACTGGTGTGTTTGGCAGGTCAGGCAAGGCTTCTGAGAGGGGAGGACGCCTGAGCTGAATCTAGGAGGAGGGGTAAGACTGAGCTGGAGGAAAGCAGAGTGTGCAAAGCAGACCCCTCCACGGCCACCCTGGACCCCTACCACTCCCCACGACTTCCCACCTGCACACATGGCACTGCCATCCACTCACATTTGGGACCAAAACTAGGAGTCATCCTGGTTCATCTCTTTCCCTCACACCCCACAGCAAGACCTGTCAACATGCCCTCCACACACATTCTTAGGGGGTCCATTCTCTCCATCACCACAGCCACTGCCCAGTCAGGACACCGTCCTCTTATGCCTAGACAACTACGGTCACGTAGTTGGTCTCTCTGCAGTCCCGACAACTCCTCTATGATCCATTCTCCAACGGCAACTGATATTTTGTGATCATATACCAGACCCTCACTCCCCGTTTGAAAATCTCCAAAGGCTCCTTATTACTCTTAAAACCCACATTCCTTCCAGTTGCCTACATGCCTCTCCATCATCAGACCGCAGCCCATGAATCTCCCTCATCATCTCCCTCTGCTCTTCCACACCCTCTCATCTCCTTCCCCTCAAGCACACCAACTCACCACAGGGCCTTTGCACTTGCTGTTCTCATCCCTCAATCCCTTCAAGAGCTGGCTCCTTGTCACACAGGTCCTTTGCGGACATGTCGCCTTCTCAGGGAGGCCTCCCCTGACTTCCCAGTCACTGCTTATTACATCAAAGTTGTGTTTTCTTCACAGCACTGAGGCCTTCTCTGATATTTTCCTATTTATTCATTTACCATCTGTCTCTCCCAACTGGAATGGAAATTCCAGAAAGTGGGGATGTTATCTTGTTTACTGCCTTCCTACCTAGAACTGAGTATGGCACATAATGGGCCCTCAAATATTTACTGAATGAACGAGTTGAATAGTATAAGCCCCCAGACAGCTCAGTGAGATATTGGAAACAAGGCTGAAGGATTTTCAGCTGAGGAGAGACATGTTCAGCTCATGCTGGTCGCTGGTGGAGGTGGGAAGGGTGGGGACGCAGCAGGAAGATCCATCTGGAGACTGACATGTAAATGCAGCCTAAGGCAGCTGGTCTAGCAGTGGGGTGGGGGAGAGAGACGTGTACCCAGTCGAGGGACACTTGGACAAGGCTTGGGGACTGATGAGGCATGGAGAAGGTTGAGGAGAAGAGGCATCAAAGATCCAAAACTCCACTGCAGTCCATCCTCCAAGTCGCGTAGATATCAACCTGTATCGGGCACATTTTGTCTCACTAACCAAACTGTTGCCTGTCGGTTGAAGGACCAGAACTTTCTTGACCAACCCTCTCTCTCCCATTACTACTTCTCCCCACCCAAAGACACAGCTCTGTGTTTACAATAAGTGTGCATTTTATAAACATGTGGAGCTTATAGAAATGTGAAGGCACCACATTCCCACAATAAGATGCAGGAAAAAGAGCTGGAGGCTTGGGGTCGGACAGAGCTGGATATGCCACGTGCACCCCCGGGCTGGCTGCTTAACTTCTGTGCATTGGTGTCCTTATCTGTAAAGCGGGGGTCACGGGAGCCCCCATCTCAGAGATTCTTACACACAGGGTAAGCCCTCGACCAAAGGGAGTATAATCAGGAATTGTGGTCATATAGCTCGGATCAGCAGCCGCTCCCTGCCCCGCTGCCCTGGCCCCTCCGGCTTTGCACCCTCCTCTGACTCATCCAACTCCCTTTCTATGTCTTGACTGCTGGTTGGCTGCTATTTCTCCAGAGCCGGAATATGTCATAATGTGATTGATGCACCCAATCATAAAAATAACCAGTTATTTTGATGCCGGTGCGTCATCTCTAAAAATAACCAGTGTCTTGGAAGTGAAGGCGCCAGAGCAAATGTTGGGTTCCTCTGGGCACACACACACGTGAGCGCACACACAGGACAGTCATTTTAAATGGGATGGGCCAACACACCAGCTTCAGCCAAGGGGGGAAGAAGCCTTTGCCCCCTTATCACTCTTCCCACGAGCTGAAGATGGTGACGTTTTATCAGAGGGCTCTTGTCAAGGAGGCAGCCCAACTACAGTATCAGAGAACGCTGCCGGCTAACAGTGTCCCCCAAGCTGCAGCAAAGTCATGGGTTCCAGCTCCAGGAACCCCCCCGGCCTGCCATTTGTAACGAGAGCGCCCCTAATTCTAAGCAGGTGTCAGGCTTCCTCCATTTAGCAGAGAAATGCCCCCCAGACATATCACCACCTGACACAGCAACTTGCCTCACAAAGGACACCAGCTCATCATTCTTCGAGCCACTGGAAATGGGTCCCTTGCTGATGAGAATGCCTAGGAAAGAGAGGCCGGAAAGAAATTCACTCTTCACAACTGCAACCACGGGCCCTCGCCAGTCCCGTGCACTTCAGGGGCTGTGGGCATGAGGTTTTACAAACTTACAGACTTTTTAGGAAATAAATGAAGTCTAATTTGCCATCTCCCTAGCAATGTCACGTCTGCCTCCCCCTTTTGGGCACCCACTAAGCCTTCTGGAAAGCGATGTCTCCTCTCCACGCTGAGCTCAGCACACTGAGCAAAACAGCTAAAAGCCAGGAAATCAGGACAAGGTTCAGGGGAGCAACTCGGGCTTGTTGGTCCACTGAGACTCTCACAGATGCTCCCAGCTCCTGGAAAATAATGGCCGCCTCCCAAGATGCGGGAAAGAGATTACGGCAGCTTGCTGGCGGGAGAACATGGGGTTAGGAGAAGGTGGAGGATATGGAGTCAAAAGGCTGCATTTGAACATAAGCTCCAACACCGACCAAGCCAAGAGTTGATGAGCAAGGGATTATGTGAGCCTCAGTTTCTTTGTCCGTAAAACAGTGTATTAACGGTCTCCATGGGGGGTGGGAGTGGAGGGAGGGAGATTATATATATATAATTTATATAAAGTTTATTATAAGGAATAGGCTTATAATCCAAATTCCATAGGGCAGGCTGGAGACTGGAAATTCTGGAAAGAGTGATGTTGAAATCTTGAGTCCAAAGTCCTTCGGCTGGAAACTCAGGAAGCAGTGGAGGGTGTTGTCATTCCAGATCCCTTAGTGTTTTGCATTAAGGTCTCCAACCGTTTGAGTGAGGTCCACCCACATTACTGAGAGTCATCTCCTGACTTAAAGCCAATTGACTATAGATGCAAATCAAAATATGTGCATAGCAAACACATAGGACGGTGCTGGACTAAACAGCCAGACACCCTGACCTCTCCAAGCTGACACAGGAACTTAACCATCACACCTGGGAAGAATAAAACCTGCATAATAAGGGGTGGGTGAGGACAAAGGGAGCTAATGGGAGGGGAGCACGGCAGGCACCAGGCATATAGGAAGGGCCCAGTGACTGTTGATCATTATCATCATTTTAGACAAAACGTGGAATGGATATAAGCTGCCCTGTAAATTTCTAAACCCAGGTAACATAACTGAGGATGCCCAGTGAAGCTTTATACTGAAAGGGACGTCATCACATTGGGCAAAGAGCATGGCCTTCAGGGTCAGAGAGGCATGGGTTCAAATCCCAGCTCAGCCCTCGCCAGCCATGAGCCCTTACCGTCCCCAAGCCTCAGATTCTCAGCAGTGACAAGAGCCGGCAATGCCTCCTTCCAGAGTGGGTATAAGCGTGTGTGTATGTTCCCAGTCTTGTGCCAGGAACCTGGTAAGGGCTCAGTAGATGAGCATTCTCTCTCTGCTTCCCTTTACCACGGTGTCTTAAGGAAGGCAAGAAAAACTTTCACCCAACTTGACTCTCCTGCAGATTTCCGATCCACCCCATGAGCTGATAAAGCCCCATATTATCAAGAATCATCGACTTGCTGCTGGGGTCTGCTCTAAAGCGTCCCGTGATCACGCTGTGCTGGGAGGGCCGCCCAAAGCCACATGATGCACCCACTTGCTCACTGAACAAGCATGATCGATCCCCATTACTCGCAAGCTCCGTAATTGCAAACTCGCCGGCTTGCCAAAATTGATTTGTAAATCCAAAATCAATACTCATGGTGCTCTCACAGTCCTTCGCAGACAGGCACAAAGGGGCAAAAAATTTGAGTCACCCAACCCACGCATTCTTTGCTGAAGTTGAACAAGGAGATGCCCTGCCTTCCTGTTTCAGCTCTCACACCATAAACAAGCGTCCTCTACGCAATATATTTAATGCCATGTTTTTGCATTTTTGTGCTTTTTGGTGGTGGTTTTGCTGTTTAAAATGGCCCCCAGGTGTAGTGCTGAAGTGCTGTCTAGTGTTCCTAAGCAAAAGAAGGTTCTGATGCCCCTTATGGAGAAGACGTGTGTGTTAGATTAGCTTCATTCGGGCATGGGTTGGAGTGCTGTGGCCGTGAGCTCAATGTCAATGAACCCACAGTATATATCAAATAAGGCGTGCGTAAACAGAAACACGCATAAAGCAAGGTTATGTATTGATCAGGTGATGAAA
>JAQZBX010045560.1:0-21011 GCA_029593785.1 Cabassous unicinctus | reverse complement strand
CCCCACAAGGAGGCCCCACAAGGAGGCCCCACAAGGAGGCCCCACAAGGAGGCCCCGGGACGCGAACCCGGGCCTCCCACATGGTAAACGGGGGCTCTATCCACTGAGCCACACCCGCTTCCCCAATAAAGACAACTTAAAAACTAACAGTCTAATAGCCAAAAGGTGGAAACAACCCAAGGGTCCATCAACCGAAGCATGAATAAACAAAATGTGATACATACAAACAATGGAGTATTATTTGGCCATAAAAAGAATGAAATTCTGAGACATGCTGCAACATGGAAGAACCTTGAAAACATTATGCTTGGTGAAATAAGGCACATAAGGGCAAATATTGCATGATATCACATATAAGAAATGTCTAGAAATAGCGAATTCACAGAGAGAAAGTCGATTAGAGGTTACAAGGAGATGGAGTGAGAAAGAAGGAGTATATGGTGGGGAAAAAAAACAAAAAAATCAGAAGAAATTGAGTATCAGTGTTATTTCTCTTGGAAAAAAAAAAAGCTAATGGGCTTAGGTATCTCTGGTCTTAAAAGACCTTTGCCACCCTACTGTGGTGCATCCTTTCTTTCCTCTCTTGCTGCATCTCAGCCACTCCCATTATATTCTGCAGCATAATTCAGCTCTCTAGCTCCACCCCCACATGTTTTACAGGCCTGCTTCTGCCTACCCCAAGGCTTAGGAGCAGGTTCTTTCTAAATTGTGGGTGAGCTTTCTAGCCCTTTAGTAGCCTCTGCTACAAGGAGGACGGGGTGTTAGCACAAAGACTTATTTTTCCACCTTCTATCTTCTTTCAGAAGACAAAAGAGAGTGTTGTCTATTTCTGTTTTCTCATTGGTCCATGATGTCATTTCTACCTGGTAAGTTTTGACCCTTCCAAGCCAATTGATATTAATTTGAGGACATGTGTAGGAGTTCTCTGCCCCTAGTTTAAGTTAAGTGCCTAGGTGAGCATTGAAAGAATGATCTAGGGGGTGGAATTTTTCCCTGAGGGCTAGGGTTTACTTGACCCTTCCTGTGTATACTTGGACAGGCAGAGGGGCCCAGCTGTTCATGTATATAAGGGAGGAAACAGGTCTGAAGTATTGAAGATTTCTCAATGTGGGCCAGAACTGGAGATGCATTTTGAGTGCTGTGTTTCTTGACTGTGTCTCCCTGCTCTCAGCTGTGCTTCTGGACACTGGCTCTTGACCTTTTACCCTGGGGACTTGACTGTCTTCATGGTTCTGGATTACAGGGTCTGAGATTGCAGTCACATTGGGTCCTGTACCTTCTCCCTTATTGAAGAGGAACGTACACCTCTATGAGCCACAGAATAGCATGGGTCATTTTTGCACAAGGAGTTTCTATAATGTCTTTCTCTACGTAGGTTCTTAAGAACAGGGAAATTGGTGTTTACTTTGTTTTTCTCATAGTGTCCACATATTTATTGGATTTTCCACCTGGGCTACTTTTGGGGTTTTTGTTCTTTTAACATCCCCTGCTTTCTTCTCCCCTCCCTACCCTTTCCACCTACAGTAGTACCCCAGATCTCTTCTGCTCACCAGAACCCTTACTGCTTACTGCTTCTACCAGTGCACTTTACCTGGGCAGTATCCTTATTCTTTCTCTCCTGTCCCAATCAAAGTGTATCAGCCTTGGATGAACTCTGACGTGAGCTCCTCTCTGAGTAGCTCATTTATTTGTTGTACTTCCAGGAACCTTTACATTTTAGCAGAACACAATCCATTACCTCAAAGGCATGCATCACTAATAGGGAAATACCTGGTGTTGGGGACAAGCCCTTGGGGGATTTGTTTGAAGGACATGAACTCTTTAGCATGGTGTGGTATAAAAGATCAACCTTTGGAGTTCAAACCTAGCCTTGTGTTAAGTTAGTTAACTGCTCCTGGTCTCCATTTCCATATCTGTAAAGTGGGAACAAAATAACTATTTTTTTTAATGTTGTAGGGACTAAATGAATTAACGCATATACCATGCCTAGCATTTAGGAAGCTTATCTCTTCAACTGCAGAGAATAGTTTGCAGATTTTCAAATTATTATATCCCTCTTTTGCCCCTGTCAAGTAAAGTTGGTATTGCTTTTTGTCCTCTGTCTTCTTTTCTGCTCTTTTTTTCTTACAAACTCCCATCACTTTTCCTTTCTGTATTTCTACAGAAGACTGATCCTTTAAGAATTAATTAATATATGAGTAAATGAAACACATTTTGTCCACTGGGGCAGAAGGAACAATAGATTGTTAATTCCTTCAAGCAACAATATGACACCCCCTCTCTGATTCAGGATGTTGTTCAATATTTGAGAAGAGTCTTTGTGAGTGGGTAGTCCCATCACTCCAGAGTTGCCTGTGTGTGTGTGTGTGTGTGTGTGTGTGTGTGTGTGTATGTGTATGTATATGGTTTCAGCATGGCTGTCTGCAGAAATGTGGGAAGATAAATTATATGATTTGAGAAAGCTTTTTGATTCGAAGAGTTAACTTGACTTTTTAAAAGAATAGGAATATGTGATTTTTATTCATTTCTTTGTTTATTTTCATCTCTCTTTAATCAAACCTGTTTTCTTGACTTCTTTTAAATTTTTTTTTTTTTTGGAAGCTACCTGATATAAAGTCAAATTAAAGCTTTTATTCCTCCAACACTTACTCTTTGCTTATAATATGCTTAATCTCACTTCTATACCATTGTCCACAGAGTAGTTCCTACTAGAATGCTCTTTAACATTTTTTCCTATCAAGTTCCTGCTAGACTATTTCAGGTCTCATATCCATCCTCTATAAAATTTATTCTGATTACTCCAGACATTCCTGGTTGACAGAGCTGATGGCCCACACTGGTGCAGCAAGATGACACAACAACACAACAAAATGGAGATAAGCAGACACAAAAAAACGCAAAGCAAATAGACAAAGCAAGCACAAGCAGCAAGGGGGGAATAAATAAATAATAAAAAATAAATCTTTAAAAAAAAACAAACAACTTAGGCTTAGGGCTTTTAAGTAATGTCCAAATTAACATAGCTAAAGGACAGAAAAAAGGGATTCAAACCTAGATAGCCTGACTCCCCCCTCCCCCTTTTTTTTAAATAAGGAAACAATTCTATTCACAAAAGCATCAAAAATAATAAAATACTTAGGAATAAATTCCACAAAAAAAGTACAAAACCTATACTCTGAAAATACAAAACTGTCCTGAAAGAAATCAAACAAGATCCAAACATGGAAAAACACCCCATGTTCACAAGTCAGAAGACATTAAGATGGCAGTACCCCCAAACTGATCCACACATTCAACGCAATCCCAGCTGATGTCTATATGCAAACCGTCAAGCTGATTCTAAAATTCATGTGAAATTACAAGGGACCCAGAACAGCAAAAAAAAAAATCCTGAAAATGAAGGCTAAAGTAGAAGGACGCATACTTCTCGACTTCAAAACACACCACAAACAATGGTTATCAAGACAGCGTGGTACTGGCACAAGGACAGGCACATAGACCAATGGAACAGAATCAAGAAAAACAAACGATAAAAACAACTCAGGGGAACTGATGTGGCTCAGTGGTTGAATGCCAGCTTCCCACATACAAGGTCCCAGGCTCATTTCTCAGGCCCTGGTACCATTAAAAGTAAATAAATAAATAAATAAAGTTTTTTCATGCTACCACTGGGGGAAGCGCAAGAGCATAGAGAAAGACAACCCCCTCCCCCCACCTTTGGCCAGGTACACAGGGAGAGTTGAAAGCTGAGGGAAGAGAAGGAACAATGAGAAAAAACCGGTAACATCTCAGGTTCCACTCGAAGCACAGGATAAAAGCTCCTGCTGGAAAAATTTGAATCCTGTGATGCACTGAAGTTAACAATATGAACAAGAAAACCCAAACCCAGCCTAACTCCTCACTCACAGGCTGAATGACACAAACTTAACAGCATGACAGAAGAGTGTGCCCATTTCTAAGCATAAGGACAATTCACCTTGGTCTCTGTTCTTCTACACACAATGTCCAACATTCAATAAAAAAATTACAAGACAAAACATCAAGAGAGGGTTAAAAACTATTGTCAAGAGATAAAGCAACAGAACTATAATCAGCGATGACGTGTTAGAACTATCAGAGAGGGACTTTAAAATAACTATGACTAATATGTTAAAGGTAGACAACATGCATGAAGAAATGAGGAACTTCAGCAGAGATGGAAACTAAAATAAAATCAAGTAGAAATGCTAGAAATTTTTAAAGCATGAGAGCTGAGGTAAACAGACTCAACAGCAGACTGGACAGAGCTGAGAAAGATCCATGAACCTGAAGATAGGTCAATAGACATTATCCAAACTGAAACCAAAGAGGAAAAAGGAAGAAATGAAAAAGTGAAAAACAGAACAGAGTGTCCAAGAGTTATGTAACATCATCAAATGATCTAACATATATATAATGAAAGTCCTAGAAGGACAAGAGAGAGAACAGGGCAGAGGAACTATTTGAAGGGATAATGACTGAGAATTTTCCAAAGTTAATGAAAGACAACAAACTCAGAATGAAGATGAGCAGAGACCCCAATAGAGATTTAAACACACACACCTAGTCAAACTCCTGAAAACCAAAGATAAAGAAAAAATCTCAAAGACAGCCAGAGAAAAAAGGAACAAAGAATTATAGCAGATTTTTCGTCAGAAACAATACAGAAGATAAAAGGGTGACATCTTTAAATTACTGGAAGAAAAGAAAAAAGTCAACCTGGAATTCTATACCAAGCCAAAATATCTCCAAAAAATGAAAGCAAAATAAATTTAGAAGTGGTTATGTATGGCAGGGGAAGGATAAAGGGATTGAGAGGTGACTACTAAGGGGTAGGGAGTTTTTCTTTGGAATAATGAAAATGCTCTAATATTCTTGCAGTGATGAATGCACAACTCTGTGATTATAACAAAAGCCATTGATTGTACAAGTTAGATGGACTGTATGGTTTGTGAATATATTTTTTAAAAATAAATAAATTTAGGCTAAAACACCTGAGGTACTCGGGTTAGGTGGAAGTTTTCACCCACTGACACTCAGAACCCTCACAAGGCAGGCAGCAAGAATGCTAGGGGAAAACTGAGGCCAGGAGTCAAAGGACCAGAGTCTGCAGGCACTCTCGTTCTGCCATGAAAGCACAGAGTGGCTCTGAGAAAGCATTTCCCTAACCCTGCTTCAGTTTCCCTATCTTTAAAATAGGAATACCATATTCTACTCTAGCTCTTATAGTTATTGTAAAGAATATCTGCAAAAATGCTTGAAAAACTCGAAATACTCCACAAACAAAATATTTTTATGATTAGGTTATTATCTTAGAAATCATTCAGTCGAAACCTTTAATTTCAGAGACAGAAAAATGGGGTTTCAGAGAGGGTAACCTCCCCAAAGTCACACAAACATAAGGGTATCAGAAATTTTGACACCTGATTAAACACTCTTAGGTGAAAAATTCAGAATATGAAATTGTATTAACTATAAGAGAAAAAAACAAACGTATATGAGCAGGGATTAAAAGGAAACATGAATAAATGAAATCAATTGCTGTGTTGGGGTAGTGGGATAGAAGACAGTTTTTAAAATTCCTGCATTTTCACATTGTTCATATCATAAATAAACAATCTGGGGGGAAAAGTCACAATGTAATTAAATACTGCCTTTATTGACTTTAATTGGTTTCATCACACTCCCAAAAAAGATTTTGGAGCATGTTGTCTGGGATTGGCTCTAGTTGATGGATCTGCACTCTTTAGCACAAATGGGGTAGCCCAGGGGGAATCCCAGAAGTTGGCAAGATACACCTATGGCACTGTCTGCCTTCCTCCTTGAGGCCCATTCTCCTTTCCCTTCTTTCTGTTCTTTGTACCTCCTCTCCCCCTCCTCCCATCCCCAGCTGTCCATGGATTGATTGTTTAGAGAACCCTGATGGCATTTCTTCTCGTGTTTTCACATCTCTCTCTGCCTGTTGAACTTCCTCAGTCCTTCAACTTGAAGACACCAACAGCCTTATTGCACACCTCCTCAGCTTGCTGTCACATTGATAGGATAGGATCTCAGATATATCTAAGCAAGTTCCCTCTTCCTCCTCTCCTCTCCACCCCCATACATCGTTTCTTATGGGTGTGGAAACTGAGGACCAGAAAGGAAAGTAATTTGTCCAAGATCTCACAGATGGGTAGTGGTGGAGGGCGTGGATCAAGGGGTTGCAGCCTTAGTCTCTGGGTGCTTTTCCAACTCTTAGCTTGGGTCTTTCTGCTGCTCTTTCCCTCTTCCCTGCTTCCTTTTCTATTTCCTCCCACAGTTGCATTCCTACTTGATCCATGCCACAGGGCAGACAGAACTTGACAATTCCTTGGGCTTTCTGGTGAGAACATCCACAGCACTGGGACCCTGCCTCTCTTTCCAGCACTGATTGGTTGTCACCCCTCTGCTTTTCCCTGTATGCACCTTTTGGCAGAGGCACCCATTGTGGCAGAGAGAACTAAGGTTGACCACAGCTGGATGGTGTTTGGCGTGCAGTTAGTGCCCACATCTATTTGGTGTGTGGCAGTTTGAAGACACCATTCCTTTGTCTGGACATTACCCCCACCCTCCCTTTAGCATTTCTAAAGTTTCTTCTAAGTATAGTAACTACCATGGTTTGAGGTGGCAGTGTGGGGCCCTGAAAGGAGCTTTGTTCTAGGAGTTGAGAGACCTGTCACCAATTCTCTGTGTGACCTTGTCCTCTCTGGGCCTGTTTCCTCACCTGTAAAATGGAGGTTGTATCAGGTGGTTTTTAGGATCTCTCCTGTGCTACATTTTGTACTGCTTGATTTCATCCACTGCACCACAAACAAAAAGATTGTAGTGTGGCAGTGAAATTAGGCTTAGCAGATGAGTGAGAAGAGAGGGAAGTAGATGTTCTAGTTCATAGGATCTTCCCTTCCCTACCCATTTCAGTTTGTGTCCTTGGTGTTTTCAGGACTCAAATGACAACCCTTGTTTTTCTCTGCATTCCCATTTCAAACCTATAATCTTCTTGTATCTTGAGGAACTTGCTTTTACCTCCAAGACAGCCATGGAGCAGAATTCACATTACAGTGTACTGTTTTCTCTCTGCTGTGGCAAGCACGATGGGGGTCAGAGCTGATCACAGCTGTTCCCTGGAGAGGGGGTGTGTGTGTGTCAGAAACTTATTGTGTCAGGGCCCCAGTTTCTTTTTCATTCTCCAATCTCTGTTGCTGATTTCAGTTAAAACTGAAGATTGTGAAGGAGGCAGATTCTTGACCTCCAAGTTTTGGAGGTTTGTAGTGATTGAAAGGGTGAGGGTCCCTCTCTGCTTTGATTCTTACTCCTTTGCTTGAAGCATTTCACCTTGGGAGGGCAGAGATGAGCCTTGTTGAACATCATCGACTCCCTGTAAGAGGAAAAGAGGAAGTGATGCTGAATACTGTTACATTATTGTGGTGGTTTTTTTTTTTTTTTTTAATGAGTCCTACAAGCTGTTTTGATGATAGGATCTGCCTTTCACCTTCAGTCAAAATATTTGGTCTTTCATTCTCTGAAACATATTTTAAAAATTTTTTGGAGAGTTTTAATAATTATTAAATTAAAAGCTAGGACAATAATTTTAGGATCTTATATTGCTGCATTGGTTCCTCCTTGTCTTCCTCCCGCTCTCCAACCCCAACATTAGTGTAGAAATTTGTAGAAATTCCGTTTCTTCACATTTGTTTTCTACCTTGATTCTCACCTTGATGAAGTAAGCAAGGGATTGTTACTCCCATTTTATAGAAGAGAAAACGGACATGTGGAGATCTTTGAATGACTTGTCTATGGTCACATGTCTGGTTGATCACCAAGAATCCAGGACCCCCAAGTACTGTTGTTTTGTAAATTCAGCAACACTGTTTCACCTCAAGTCCTCCCTCTTACACACCTGTCATTAGGAACATCTCACCACTACAGTTTACAGTCTTTGTCAGATACCAAGCCTCTCGCTGGCTCACACATCTGGGCTTTCTACCTTCTGAAAGCAGAGATCAAGAGCCAGTTCCTTAGCTGGTGGGGTAGGTGGTTGAAGGAACACAGGAGGGAGTAATGAATGTCAGATGAAAGAGGGAGGTGGGTGGCACAAAGCACAGATGTAGATTTTCTTCCTGAAGGTGGGAGAATAATTTCTCGCCACAGATAGCCAGGAAAATGAGTGGTCAGCATTGTCAAATGCATGGGGTTTCTTGTGGCCAGGTTTCCTTACAAAGTGACGTTGATCTGTCCCTATAGAGTCATCATCAGATTGGTGTGCAGGGGAGACAGGATTGTATCTAGGGGCACAGGGCTCCCTCAAGTAGGCTTCATTCTCTTATACCTTCATGTGTTGTAAATTGGTAAAATCAGCCTCGTGTCCTCTTTGGCCCTGTGCACTGTTATTTACAAGGCAGTGTTGGATCTCTCCATATACTAGGGTGGCGTTAGGTCTCCATCTCTCTTCCTTCTTGAGACTTGGAATAAAGGGAGTGAATGAAGAGTGGAAGATTATGCCTGCTGAAATAGTGCGTGTGTATATGTGTCGTGGGATGCACCAGTGTTCTGATGTATGGTGATGGCCTCTTTTGTCACTTGTGTTATCTAAGCCGTGTGTTTGAATTAGAGACTGAAATTAAATAAAACACCATGGGGGGAAGTGGATGTGGCTCAAGTGGTTGGGCTCCCGTTTACCGTATGAACCCTCCTGGTGAAGGCAAGTTGGCCGGTGCGGCGCAGTGAGCTGATGGCCCGCGTGGCGTGGTGAGCTGACGCAACAAAGGGCGACAAGCAGACACAGAAAAACACACAGCAAAATGGACGCAGCAAGCACAAGCAGCAAGGGGGGGATAAATAAATAAAAATAAATCTTAAAAAAAAAAAAAAAAACACCATGGAAACACTCTAACCACTCTGCTCTTAACCCCACTCTCAGGATTAATGAACCTTTTCAATTCCGCCTGTAAAACACACTGAGTAATGCCCACGGCATGCTTGTTAGACGACTGGTATGTTGCTCTCTGCGTACCCCACCTGCTTCGGCTCCTGTTGGCTGAATTATGTGTTTACCAAGGGCTAGTTTGTTCACAAACCCACTTATGCTGGTTGTAGCTGTTATTGTATTTAAGTAACGTATTTAATATCAGATAAACTGATGAAATATAATTGCAAATGAAGTGGTTTTTCTTTTCTTTTCCTGTGAGCACTAAGTTGAAAGCTGTGGTAAGACTAAATAAGTCCAAATCACTAAAAAACATTGCTGTCACATTAGATGAGGGTTAAGATTAGGGGGAAATCATAAAATTTTGAAATTTTACATTGAGATTATTCTGCAAGTATCTACATTTCTGCGCTAAAGAATCAGGAATTAGAAATCATAGATAATGTATTATGTTCTGCTTCATGTAAGAAAGATGATGTGGCGTTCTTACCAGTGGACCTTTACTCAAAGAAAGGACTTTTCCCTACATTTACGTTAAAAGATGGGTGAATGTATCCACATTTATATGTGTTACACAAAAATAAAATATTTTAAGTGTATCATTTTTCTGATTCTTTGTTCTGACTTTTTTGATAAACCTGGTTACTGGACCTGATCACATTGGAAATGAGGGTTTTTACTATTGTGATTCAGTTTGGAGTCTGTTTTGGTGAGTTGGTTTGGTTTCAGTTTAGTGGTTTTAGGAAATAGATTTTGTTTTGTGTATGGGGTAAACTTAATAAAACCAAATTTTATTTGAGCTTTTAAAGCGGGTTTTAAAGCAAATGTAGGTGGTTCGTTCTAGGATTTAGTAGTTTCTTTGGTTCCTTTTGTGGACTTGGAGTATTTTCAGAGAGGCCTAATTTCCTCATTTTACAAATGAGGAAACCAAGGTCCTGAGAAGTGAAATGTATGGGGTCACTGAATGGAGGGAGCACAGTCACAGTGGATGTTATCCTAGCCTCTTGCCTCCTCCTTCAGTCTTCTCTCTCTCTGGCCTAAAAGCAGGAGCTCTCTCTGAGTTGACTTCTCTGGTGAAGGTGTTGAACTCTGTTTCCCCCTTTGGCACAGGACCAATCTGGAGGCCTTGCAGAAGAAGCTGGAAGAGCTGGAGCTCGATGAACAGCAGCGGAAGCGCCTTGAGGCCTTTCTTACCCAGAAGCAGAAGGTGGGGGAATTGAAGGATGATGACTTTGAGAAGATCAGTGAGCTGGGTGCTGGCAATGGTGGTGTGGTGTTCAAGGTCTCCCACAAGCCATCTGGCTTGGTCATGGCCAGAAAGGTGAGGCTACTTCAAAACAAAACAAAATGAATCAAGTTTGCCTTCTTAACAGATAAACAGACCTGGAGACAAGGGTGGAAAGAAGATTGACTTTTCACTCAATACCTTTTTGTGCTGTTGATTTTTGGACTCTTAATCTCTCAGATTATGAATAAACAGACTATTGACTGTGTTATTGTATTTGTTCCCATCTCCAGTCTGGAGAATAATAGCAGGTGACCCTTCTTTAGCTGTCTGTGAAAAGGATGCCAGGATGGCTGTTTGTCATGTGTCAAGTGCAGGAGAAGCTGCTTTCATTCACCAAGCCCCAAGGAGACACAGAACACTGATTTCAAGTTTCTTCCCTATGCTCTAGCCCTGCTAATGGTGCTCTTCATCTCCCTGCAGTATATCTAAATTCCCCATCATGACATGCATGGTCTACTCTTTGAGTGGACTTCCCTTCCCTGTCCACTCTTGGTCCTTCTCTTTCTGAACACAGCCTCCCTGCTCCAGTGAGATTGGACTCCTCCATGTTCTTTGGCATGTGTTCATTCGTGTCCCTGTATTTTTGCTTTTGCTGTTCCCTCTGTCTTTTCAAACAGTGCCTGTCTTCAGAGCCTGCCTCTTGTCTTAGCCTACACTAGTTGCTCCAGCCCACACTGATGACCACTGCCTTTGTGTTCTCTGACACACATTATTTCCTTTTAGAAGCACAGCCTTATTAGGTAACCATTTTATGAGTTTGTCACTTATCTCTCCAGCTGGAACAAGGGACAACTTTAGGGGGAACTTATGGTGGCACCTGGGGCCTTGACTAAATCTCAACTACATCAGGCTCCAGAGGTCTCTTGGGCAGCTTGGTTCAGCATACTCCCCAGTTCCTCATTCCCTTTTACCCTCACAATCCTTGAGTATGAACCAAGTCCTCAAGGCCACTTTCCCCTCATCTCTCAGGTCTGTGGGTCTTTTTGGATGAAGCCTTCCAGTCAGTTGTGTTTTTGGGAGAGGTGAACCTCCTGTTGTCCAATCTTGGCTCTCAGGAGAAGATTCCAGCTGGCCATACCCAGGTTATAGCTACTCCAGTGCCAACACCTGCCTTGGTATTTTGGCATTCAGTGCTTTGGTTACGGAAAAACTTGTTCATTTAAACTTGCCTGTTTCCCTCCTCCCTGCCTTTAAGAGCTTAAGCATTTAAAAAAGATTCCATCCATCCATCCATCCATTCGTCCATATATTCATAAAGCCTCTCTTCCAACTTTCTTTTCCTAGCTAATTCACCTGGAGATCAAGCCTGCAATCCGGAACCAGATCATAAGGGAGCTGCAGGTTCTGCATGAGTGCAACTCCCCATACATTGTGGGCTTCTATGGTGCATTTTACAGTGATGGCGAGATCAGCATCTGCATGGAGCACATGGTATGTGGTTACCTGCCAACCACTAGAGCGAGGGCTTGGGAGTTGGGTAGCTCTGGCCTATATCATTGGTCTGGAGGTGACCATATGCCTCCCTGCTGTTCCCTGGATTCACAATTCTGTCTTGGACATGTGGGAAGCCTGACTGTAGAACTTGAAGGATCCAAAAGATGACAGGCCTCCTTTCTATGTCCCTGACTATCTTCAAAGAGAGGTAGCAGTAATCATGTATCCATGGTGGGTGTGTCTAGAGCACTTAGGTTTCTCTTTTCCAGATGACCCCAAGATTTTGATGTGGGTAAATTTTGGTTAATATAGTGAAATTTTATTATTATTAATATTATATACAGTGCTCTGTACTAGATATAAGGTTCTGAGATTATGAAGTTGAGTGAGACAGTCCTTGCCTTTAGAGAGTTTATAATCTACATTAACGGCAGCCTGAAGGGGTTCTCTGGACATGTAGAGAAGTAATCCCACCTGATGCACATTAGTGGAAGAAGGAGGGCCAATGAGAGAGCATTTATGGGCTAATTGTGTGCGCTGTCAGTCTTTTTACCATTAGCTGCCTGGAATCCCTTCCATTTCTTCCCAGTGACTAATAACAGTAATAATGTTAACAGTATTAATAATGATAAACTAATATTTATTGGGTTTATACTATACAAGTCACTCTCATAAACAAAGTAATATTTTATTGTATATTCACAATGATCTTATTGGGTGGTACAGTGTCTCCATTTTACAGAAGAGGAAACTGAAGCACAGAGAAATTGAATTACTCAAGATCACGCTCCTAGTAAGGGGTATTGACAGAATTTAAACCAAGGCAATCTGACCCCAAAGACTGCACTTCAGTGAATGCACTGGTTAAGGATTAACGGTTAGGGGCTCTGTTTCCATCCATGGTGCCCAGACATTCAAAGAGTGAGGCTGGCTTTCATGGTTGCTATGTTTTCTGTTCCTATTAGGCAGCATGATACAGGGGACTTGGGAGTCTGAAAGATAGTTGTTCACATCTCTGTTCTCTACAGAATCCAAGTGGAGACCTTGTCTTCTTTGTCTGTCTCTAAAGCCCACAGTAGTCCAGCACACAGCAGGTGCTCAGCAAATATTTGTTGGCTGGCTGCTGCCTTCTTGTTGTGACGTTATCCAAATTCCTTTATCTTTCTGGTTCTCAGTTTCCTCATCTATAAAATGGTCATTATTATACCTGCTTTGCTGTTGCGAGGATTAATTAAAATAACAGATGTAAATCTTCTAGCACGCTGCCTGATACAGAGTATGTAGTCTACAAACATAAGCTTTTGCTTTATTTTCACTGGGGCTGACAATTCAGAGATGAGAGCAGACTTGATTGAGTCTGCATACTTTGTGGCTGCTCTGCACACAGTTCAGCCTAGTATCCCTCAGCTCATTCTCCATTCCTGGCTCCTTTCTGACTCTCTAGACCTGCCCTGCCTCTGGGATGAGAGTCCTAGTGCCTTGTCATAATGAACTTCAGGAGAACCCTCCTGGGAACTTTTTCCTGTCCCTGTGCCCCACCCCCTTATTTTAAATTTCTCCTCAGTTTAATGATCAAGAAGTGCGGTGTACCTTCTTCCAGGCATCTGCCAACGTTTGTGAGTGCCATATGGAATGAAGATCCTGAAAGTGTGATCTGCATGTCTCAAGGTTATTGGGAAACCTCTTGTTCCCTCTTGCTTCAGTGAGAGCAAAGCAGTCTCCATGGGAAGCATGTGAACATTTCTGGCTTGGTCCTAGCCCCAACCTGGGGTCCTCATTATTTTCCACTTGGATCTTGGCCTTCCCTCAGGGGCTATTCCTTATGCTTCAGGGTTCTCTTGCTGTTTGTGCTGCTAAAGGTTGGGTTTCCAGCTCTAGTCCAACAGTTTTGGATGAAGATATATAAATGGCAGTGGAGGTCCTGGAAGACTAGATGAGGAATGGGATGGAGTTGATGGTGATAAACTGGAGACAGGAAAGGCCAGAGTAGCCTTCTTTCTTAGATCTTGCAAAAATGGTGGAAGGTGGATGTGGTGGCATGACTAGACATAACAGCAACTAGCTTTCACATCTTACCACCACTTGCCAAATCCTTTTCATATTACATAAGTTGTTTTAGTTTGCCAAAGGGCTGCCGATGCAAAGTACCAAAAATGTGTTGGCTTTTATAAAGGGTATTTATTTGGGATAAAAGCTCACTATTCCAAGGCCGTGAAAAGTCCAACTCAAGGCACCATAAGAGGTGAATTCTCACCAAAGTCAGCTTCTGTTGTTCTGGGTGTTGTTGCCACATGGTGAAGCAAGATGGCCACCAGTCTCCGTGAAGGTCTCTGCCTTCCCCTCCAGAATCTGCCGTTTCTTGGAGATCAGCTTTGAGCAACCAGGATTAGGGCTTGTCTCTTTTTGGTCCTCCTATATCAGTCTCGGCTATTCCGCTCTCTTCCCAAGTTCAGCTGTGAGCTATAAGGCATATAGCAGAGCTGGTCTCCTCTTGAGCTACTCCTTTGGCCCAGCCTCCAGGGAGTTTTGTGCTTAAGCAATCCTCTCTCTCACATTGCAGGATCAAAGATGCCAACTCCCTTTTTCCTCTGTCTCTCCCAGTGAGTCTGTTTATATCAGACCTAGCAAGGGGGCTGTACTGACCTAGTATAATCAAAAGCCCTAAAGCAGTCTTACCAAGTACTGTAATCAAAGGCCCCTCAACTGAATTTAATACAAAGGGTCTCACACCCAGAGGAATAGATTAGCTTGCAAGCATAATCTTTCTCTTTTGGGGATTCATAAAATAATCTCAAACTGCCCCATAAGTTTTTTTGTTTTTAAACAATTAGAATCTAT
The DNA here is from genome assembly GCA_029593785.1 of Cabassous unicinctus. Taxonomy (NCBI): domain Eukaryota; kingdom Metazoa; phylum Chordata; class Mammalia; order Cingulata; family Chlamyphoridae; genus Cabassous; species Cabassous unicinctus. Next base: position 6,492 of record JAQZBX010045560.1, on the reverse strand, counting down.
TAGCCTGTGGTTTTGAGATGAGAAGTCCAAATGAAGGCATCATCAAGGTGAAGCTTTCTTCCCCAAGACTGACATTTATGGGACTGGCTGTCAGCGATCCTTGGTCTTGGGCTCTTCTGTCACATGGCAGTGCACATAGTTGCCTCCCCCTTCTCTTTCAGTTTCAGTTGACCTTCGACTTCTTGCTTCCTGTGGTCTTCTCTCCATTGTTTGAATTTCATTCCATTTATAAAGGACTCCATTAGTTGGATTAAGACCCATTCTGTCTGAGTTATGCCCCATAAGTAAGTTATTTATTTATTTATTTATTTATTTATTTAAACAATTTATTGAAGTATATCATTCATACATGAACATACATAAACTATAAGTGTTCAGTAAGCATGGTGAACTTACAAAACAAACATGTATAATATCATGCAGGGCTCCCACATATAACCCACCCCACAAACACCCTGCATTGTTGTGAAACATCTGTTAACAAATCTTGAAAGAGCATCGTCAAACTATAGTCCGTATCTTCCACCCCTATACATTTTTTTAAAGGATTTATTTATTTATTTACTTTTATCCACCCCCACCCCCCGTTTTTGCTGTTTCTGTGTCCATTAGCCAGGCAATTCTCTGTGTCCGTTTCCTGCCCTCTCTTCTTATCCTTCTCCTCCTGTCTTCACTGGGATTCGATCCTCGGAACCTCTGATGTGGGAGAGAGGCATCTTACTGCCTGCGCCACCTTAGTTCCTGGTTTCTCGGTGTGTCTTTATCTTGGCTCTCCCTTGTGTCATCTCCTGTTACGTCATCATCTTGCTGCGTGGTTCACGGGGCCTGGCAGCTCACCTGTGTGTGGGGCCTGGCAGCGACGGACGCTCAACCACCCAAGCCACATCCGTCCCCCTGCTATAATCTCTTAAGGTTGACCAAAGATACCCAAAGTTACAGTCTTTTCCCATATAGGATGGTCATATAATAAATCAGGCTTAGTTTATCACCAGCATTCTTAAAACTAGACCTAGGGAGAAAAACTAGGTCTGGGGACACATTCATGGTTTCTAATATAGCGAATGTTTAGCCTACGCTGATTATCACAAAATCAGGACAGCGAGAATATTTGCATGCCCCATAAGTTATTAACATCAGCCCTGTCACATGAAATCTATCCCCCCACATGATATGGAAAGAGTAAGGCCCTGAGAAGTTTAGTAATTAGTCTGTCACACAACCAGTAAGTGTCAGAGCTGAACTCTAGCCAGATCTGCTTTCTTTAAATTTCATATTCTCCACTACCCTATACAAGTCATAAACTCTCAGGATTTTCTCATTTATGCAGTGAAATGGTTGGACCAGATCTTCTCTAGGGGCCCTTCCCTGTGCCAACATCCTGTGTTTCTATGGTTTTTAGTGCTTAGAGCCAGTTAGAGTTTACATCAACAGTAATTAATCAACATGCATTCAGTTTCACAAACACTTATTTTTAGTGCCTGTTATGTATGAGCCGCCAAGGGGACACAGGCTTTGAGAGCAGCATCTCTGCCCTCCAGAGCTGTTCATAGGCTGGATGGCTGTGTTCTAGAACCTTCTGCTTTGCTGGCTCAATCCTGTGGAGAGGCCCTCTCTCCATTAGGAGGTCAAGTGAGGGGTGTCAGTTGTGACAAAAGTGCTCCTGAGTGTCAGCCATGTGTCACCTCATGACTTCACTCTTGTGAACCATTAGAAACTCTTTCCTGGGTTTTCTCTCAGAATTCTCACTTTCATAGATGAACCAGGAAGCCATTTGTGAGGTGAAGGCTGGTGGAACTCCAGCGTGCTTGCTTAGGATTAGGCCCCAAACATTGATAGGTGGCTGCCTATTCATTTATTCAGGCCCTTTTAACAGCCTAAATGGCTTTATAACATGTAAAATAGGACAGTCTTTATATTTGTCTTAAATTTGTCTGTTTTTGAGATGTTTAGGATTCTTCCTCATTCTGGAATCTTTATTTATTCATACATTCTGTTTCATAAGATGTTGACCACACCCTTTGTGCTCCCAAGCCCCCCTCAACCTTCCTCTCTAGGAGGAAAAGATGAAAAAAGACAAAACGGGGGTTAGTTTCCCTACTCTTGGCCCATTTCCAGCATCTGGAGGTCAGGTTCCCACCCCACCCCCACCGCCCTGCATGGATTTGGCTCTCTGGGAACAGTTTTCCCATACCAGTCCCCAAAGAAGAAGTTATCTCTGGAATTACCCTGAGGAGCCTGAGCCTGGAAAATTGTCTTAAGGGGCTGGGAGGGATAAAAAATTTTCTTGAGGTCCAAGCACAGTGTCCGACACCTTTTAGGTTGATATATGTTGAATGACTGAATGAAATGACCAGGATGGGGGAAGTCTCTTAGCGGGAGACTGTTAGACCTTGGGGTCAGCAATAGGACTTTCTGTCCTCAGGTATAGGCAGGTCCTGAGGGCAGCTGGAGTAGTCTGTTAATACTAGTGGAAAGGCTCAGAGCTGCTAGCGGGTCTAGATGGGACCCTGTAGGGAAGCAGTTGTGACATGATGCCCAAGCAGCCTTGATTGCTAGAGTGGCTTTCTGCCACAGCTTCAGACACTCTCATCTCCTCCTTGGCTTTTGAGCAGATCCTCCTGCAGGGGAGCTCCTGCACTACTGCTTCTGACTGAAACACTGTTGGCTGCCATGTCTCTTTGGGAGTTTTTGCTTTGCTTCAGATTCAACATTTTAAAGGTGTCATGTAAAGCTCTGTTTGATAGCCACATCCCAACTTGTGAGGTTCTTTTGTCCTCTCTGTTTTACACTCTTTGCATGATATTCTGTGTTAATAATAACATTTTTTTCCAGTACTTCATTATGAAATTTTTCAAACATACAGAAAGATGAAGGAATTGCACTGTGTACATCCATAAATCTACCTCCTATATTCTACAATGGAAATTTTGCTATTTTTGTATTACCACGTATTGTCCATTGCGCAAATCATTTTTTGGATGCATTTTAAAGTAAATTTATGTCATTAGCATTTGTCAAACCCCATCTTCTAAAGCACTTGGTCAGGAAGGAGCTGAACTTTCCTAGAAATAAGCTGTGTTTGCACTATCCAGTCTGGATTTTGAAGCCCAAGGGAGAACAGGGATGCTTTTATCTTTTTTGATCAGGTGGTAGCTGAGCAATCAAAGAGCTGGGGACTCAGAGTTGATGGTTCTTATGCAAAAGTAAAAGCTTTTGAACTATTATCTTCATAAAGCAGTTGCCTCTTCTATAGAAAACCTTCACAAAAGCACCATTAACTTATTGAATAATTGGCTTCTAAAAATAAGCACAATTTCAGCAGCTTTAGTCAGTGAAGGCAAGTCCTTGGCAACAGTGATGTAGAATTAGGGTAGTAAGGTTAGTTGCAGGCAACTTTGTGGTTCCTGCCCCTTAAATCTTGGTAATTTCACTGTTCACACTGTAACTGTAATTCTGTTTATAGCTCAGAAGGAGGTTAAAGGGAAGAGAGCCAAGGTTTCCTTCTTTTTAATACAAATATTTACCTTACCAACCTCTAGGGAAAGTATAAACCAAGATTTAGCTAGGCTGCCCTCTGTCCTGTGCTGTTTGGTTTAGTTGAGAGGTGTTGATGCTTGTTGCCAAAATGAATGAGAGAACCCGAGAGCCACAAGGTTACCTTTTCTGCTTAAGCTGAATAAGATTTTTTTACAGAGTTGCTTTGTTATTTTGTTTTGAATATATAGTTCTCCCTGAAGATTTACGCAAAATCATTCAAACAAAGGAGCTGAAACCTCATTCAATTGGAAGCAAAGTAAAAATGGCTTGGAAACTTTCTGCACTGGGGCCCCTCTTCACATCAGTACAAGAAATTGAGAGGTGTTCTGGCATTTCTCTAGGAGCTTGCTGACTTGGGGGCAGTTACCTTAGCTTTGGTATTGTTCTGGTCAGGCCCCAAGGAGCCTGTGGCATTGTGAATGTAGCCAGGATAATAGGATCAGTTGCCCAACCCTCAGACTGGGTCACAGCCTGGGTAAGGATTCTTGGAAAATAAGTGTCTTTACAGGGGAATTCTATTTGGTTATAGATTCATAACTCCACGCTGATCTCTGTGTGGAAATTACCTTTGGTGCATTGAAATTTTAGGTTGAGTTTTGCAGTCCTCCACTATGCTCCTGGGCTGGCTGACCAACCATTAGGTATTTTGTGCTAGGGAGTTTATCATAATCAGAAGTCAGACATGCTCAGGGAAGTTAATGTGCTGTGTGAAATGCTCCTACATTTGAGAAGCCACACCTGCACCACTTCTCTTTTCTTTTAGCATCAGTGATCCAGACTTAACTGTAGCAAATCAATTGGTCTAAACAATCCTTTATATAAGCTGAGATATTTGAAGTTGATAATCCATTTTTAGCATTGTTTTCAGTAGTATTTCCTGGGAGGTATGTATCTGAATGAGTCTTGCTTGTTTTCTCACCTCCTCTACAAAGACTGCAGTTTGTGTCTTTGCACAAGATAGCTGCTCGTTAAGTATCTGTTAAGTGATTTATAGTTAACACTTTGCTTTCATAAATGAGTTCAGTAATTAAAAAGATAAAGCATTTATTCATTTTAGAAAATTTATAAACAATAGAAAAGCACAAATAAGAAACTCATATAACAAAAATCCCTGATGATCTTACCACCTAGATTGGAGGTAACCATTGTTAACATGTTTGTTCTAGTTTTGTGAGAGTGAAAAAATATTTATTTTTATAAAAATGGTATAGTGCTCTGCTCTTGGTTTGTGTATCAGGCTGTCTTGTATTGTTCTTTAGCCCCACATTTGATGGCTGCATCATAAAGATGGGTGATTTTGGAGTGAGCATGTCTGTGTACCTTCTCTCTGTTTATGGGCCTTGCCCACCTCTGAGGCACATCTTCCATGCCAGGTTGAGAGCCCTTCCCTTAACTGCTCTGTCCAGGAATCGCTGGTCTGTTCTCTTCATTGAACTATTTGTTCCCTGCCTTACTTTAGAGGAGGATTTAAGGTGCCTTGCCTCTGTATGAGTATGTTCTTTCTGCATCTTAAAGCTTTTTCCATCCCTAGTTAGTTACTCATTGCTTTGCCTTACACACAGGTGTTTAATAAGTGTTAGGTGATAATGGTAACTGCTCAGTGTAGATGGAGCACTTGAGAAAATCAGTTTGGGTTTGCAGGAATTATCTACTTCAAAGGGTAATTTTAAATTGTGAGTGATAATTGGTTATACCTGAAGCCATAGGGACATGCACTCAGGATTCCCTGAGTGAATCATCCATTCACGATTGCAGGTTAAAATGTAGAATCCATGAATGGGAAGCTCTTGGCCTATGAGTCCTAGAGAGTCTGGCTTCACACATATTTGCATCCTCTCTTTCCACTGTCTCTGTCCAGGGCCTGGGTCATGCCTTCTTCCCCTTATTTTTGATGATCTCCCTGCCTCCAGAGTCTTGCCTCGTTCTCTTAGCTGCTATGGTTCTGATCTTAAAACACTCAAGTTAGATTTATTTGCGTCTATCTCCATAAAGTCAAGTCCCCGTTCCTTGCTGGAGTTCTATGATCTGATCACAGTTGGCCGTTTCCAGCGTTATTCCTCACTGCATTTCTTTATGTACCTACAGTGAAATAAGCCCCATGCCTTCCCAGGAGTATTAGGCAATTTAATATGTCTCTGCTTTTGATCTTATTGAAATACCCTGTCTTTTCATCCCTTGCTCTTCCAAGGAAACTAGGTATAGAAATCATACTTATTCTTCAAAGTTCAGCTTAAATGCCGTCTTCAAAGAGAAGACAGAATGACTTCTCCCTTTTTCTACATGTCAGCAGTACTTTCTTTATACATTTGTTCTGTTTTGTTATATTTTATTAAGAATTATATATTTTCCTTACTAGTTTGTAAATTTATTTAGGACAGGGAATAGGTCTTTTGGTCTTTTTCTATCTTTATTCTCCATAAGGCCTATTAAAGCCCATGGCACATTGTAGGATTTGTGGAACCAATTATTGCTTTTTATGACTTTTTAAAAATTTTGTTAATTATGATTCATTGGAATAATACCAAATGCAAGTTGTGACTTAGACAATGGTGATAATAATGGTTAACACTTAATGTGCTAGACATTATTCTAAGTGCATTATGTGTATTAACTTGTTTAATCCTTATAGCCCTATGAATATTATAATAATCTTATAATTATTATCATCTCCATTTTACAAGTTGAGTAATGTGGTCAAGGTCCCTTTTTATTTATTTATTTATTTTTAAAAAAGATTTATTTATTTATTTATTTACCCTCCCCCCCCCTTGCTGCTTGTGCTTGCTGTGTCCATTCGCTGTGTGTCTTCTCCGTGTCTGCTTATCTTCCCCTTGCTGTGAGGTTCCGCTGCATCAGCCCCTCGCGCCGCGCGGGCTGGCCTGCCCTCACAAGGAGGCCCCGGGAAGCGAACCCGGGGCCTCACACATGGTAAACGGGGGCTCTATCGGTTGAGCC